>OU452230.1:4462411-4510302 GCA_911728455.2 Marthasterias glacialis | reverse complement strand
TAATGAGGAACGCCGACGGAGGTGCTTTGCCAGTCTTGGAATCACCTGCGGCAGCTGCCCGCCGTATCGTCTTACGTCTTATAGCCGAGTCTCGTTCAAAACTCTAACGACAAAAATGACATGTCTTTTAAACATTGGCTACTCCGATCGATGACTTCATCGGGGATGAACATGAAGGTACTCCATGTGAATTAACATTAGAGGGCAGACACTGCAGTGTGTACACTATTTGAATATTGACAGACTGCGAGCGTTTATTAAAGAGGCAGTTTTCGATCATTTCGGGAGGGGGGGGCGCATTTTAAACTGAATAAAAAAATCATGTTGCTTGAGTGACATCTGCACGATGTTAAGTCTGGATGCATATACTGACAACTTTTAAGAAGTGACTAGCGGTAAGCGATTGGTCATTGGCTTTAGTCTCAAGGCAGCCACACTTTCTGTTTCATATATAGCTGTATCACTATGTTGGTTGGGAAAGTAGATCAGAAAAGAACCGACTAACAAAGGCACCTGCCACCTATCGGGTTTAACCTTATCAGGACCGGGGGGGGGGGGCACAATGTGCCCCGGCCCCACCGATGTTTTTCCCCGTAACTTTTAAACGCATACTCCGATCACCGCGAAATTTTCTGACTTTTCTTAAAATATATTTATAATCGTAATGGCAATAAACAATTGATACCGGGGGTTAGCTGTTGCCATGGCAACCATTTGTTTGACCTCGGGTTACACGATTTTACTGTTTTTTAGTGATTTTTTTTTCTTTTTTTGAACATAATTTCCACTTATTTTTGATTTCTTTGCCAGAAAAGTAATTGCGATGAGTTACGTGATAGTCTGGAATGGTTTTGGGAATTCAAAATGGCGTTCATCTTGGAATATGTGTTTTCAGCCTGTAATTAGGGGGTCAAATTATATCATTTTTTGTAACAAAATAATATTTTCAACGTACTAATTTCTTACTTTTCAGACCCCAAACATATTTAGATTTGTCAGCCAAGCCTTATTATTTCTCCATGGGCCCTTGGCGGCGGCCATTTTGATTTTTAAGTGAACAAAACGCAAAAAAAAAGAAAAAAACTTCCCCCCCCAATGGAATAAATTAATGGATTACAACGCACCCTAAGGTGACTCCAGTAACCAAATGAGGCTCAAATTATATTGATTATGTACAAATGTACAAGTTTGCCAAGTTTCAAAGCATTCGGACAAAATATACAGAAGTTATGGGGAAAACACAATTTTTGACTAAAAGCGCCCTTTAGTGACAATTTTGGCAAATGTTTTGACGTCATCATGTAGAACTCGGTGAACTTTGTGGCAAGTTTCATCAAAATCGGTCGAACACTTTGGAAAATACGGAGGGGGGGGAAAATATGTGTGGTCCCCCCCCCCCCTCCCGTACATCCAAAAAGCCCGGTCCTGGTAGGGTTAAGTTATAATTCATCTTGAACAAGTTTTACCGTTGGATTCACTGGCCGTAAAACACATTTTAATATTCAAATCTGAAAATTACCGTTAATAATCTTGAAAATCTTTGTAAAAAGGAAAAACATTCCTGAAACCTATACGTTATAGACCAAGAAATTGTGAAAATAGTGTAGTATATTTTACCACGTTGGGCCTAATTAAAAGGAAAACTATATCTTCATGGAGTGTTCATACAATATACATGTTATCAACAAACTGATAAAGGTGGCTCAAGCGTATCACAAAGTAATGCGTCAAGGCTCAAATTCACTTGATTACTTAGGGAATGAAATTAGTCGACGGTACGCGGTCTTCCATGCACGAGGTGCGGGAATCAACCGACGATAAATAAATGTAGCCGCAGGAACATAATATACACTTTCATTTTTGAAGGATGATCCGTGAGCAATTGATAAACAAGTTGGCGGTAAACAAAATAGTTAACAATTGACAGTTTCGGATCAGGTAAAACAGATACACTATAGTTACTTTCCTTGTTTGCAACAGCTATCTTTTTTTTTTTTTTTTTTTTTTATTGTTTCCTTTTTTGTATTTATTTTTATTTTATTTCATTTATTTATTTATCTATTATTATTATTATTATTATTATTTTGTATCAACCCCACTGTCTAGTAACCGCTCAAAACTCTACTTCTGAGTCGGGTTCCCGTGGCTGCAGGATACACCTAAGCGCCAATAGCAACATTATCACTTCAATATCTGCTTCGAAAAAAAAAAAAAAAAAAAAGAGCAATGAGAACCCCTTAAAAATGACTTTACCAGCATTGAACACTATAAGGGCAACATAACATTGTTCGCTGGAATTTTTGTTTTGTTTTGTTTTGTTTGTGTTTTTTTTTTTTCCTCCCCCGGAGTGAATGATTCCTACACTCGAATTCTAATACAAACAACTTAATCTCACGGGAAAGGTTCCCATAGGCCCGTTGTTTTTCCCCCGAAGTCTATTATTAGCAGCAAAAGCACTGCTCTGTAAGTTTAATATCTTTAGCATGCCTTAAGGTAGTACATAAGAAGACATTTTGAACAAACATCTTGCCAAATGAGCACATTCACAAAAACACATGGTTGGGGTTTACTGACTATTGTGATAGACGTTCAAGGCAGGGTGTACCTTTGGTATTTAGAACACTACATTTGTTTAAATCGTATAATAGTCGTATATATCCACCATAAATATGACCACTGACAGTTTTGTTTCTAAAGATGTTAGCGTTCTTGAGAAATCGGCAAAAATCTGGGGCGGTTATTTCCAGAGAGAAAAGGTCAAACAAATATTGAAGCTCATTGCGTGTGACAGGCTTTACGTCTGATTCATTTTTGTTTTAGCGAGAAATTACCTCTTTATCAAAAACTACGTTACTTCAAAGGGAGTCGTTTTCACAATGTTGTATACTATCAACAGCTCTCCGTTGCTCCTTACCGAGTAAGTTTTTATGGTCACTTCTTTTTGGAGTAATTACCGAATGTATCGTCTGCCTTTAAGGTAATACCTTGATTATTATTGTTACCATCAATACGATATTGTTAAGCCTTTGTTCTTATATTATTGTCTCAACTGTCTGCAGTACACGAATAATTAATAACATAAAGAAACACAAGTCATTTTTTTTTTTCTTGATCACTATGGGATGAGAACATTATGGTGAATACTTATGTTAAAATATGAAACGTTCAGAAAGGACTCGTGTCTGACATGTTATCGGTTTTCACAGTCCGACTCGCATTGTCAGTCTCTATTGTCTGGTCCGTCAGTTGGGGAGAATGTCAAAACTGCGTCAGAAGACAGAAAACAAAGAGAAAGACTACGGAGAAGAAAAGAACAGAAAACAAACAAAATACATCAAATACAAAACAAGGGCAACAGAGAGCGAAAACCACACAATAACCCACTTATTTATTTAACTAGGTCGCAATTCAGCAACCCAAATCCGCTTATGTCGCTGGTAGTTTTAAACGATGATATGAATTGCAAATGGAATTAAGCACAATCTAATAGAACACTCACTGCAGAAAATGTCTGTTTATTACCGCTTCATAACATTAAAGGTAATCTTAATCACAAGGGCATGGTATGTTTCCTGTCAAAATGCTCTTTGCTACACTGAATTTGTTGCCAACAGACATACATTTTTGTTTTCTTTGAACGAGTTATCTGCTAATAATGTTATGTCGTAGAAGCAACCTACTTATCATTGTTAATCATTTAAGTCACGCCGTCGTGTGCACATAGGTTTTGAACTCCAGAAATAAGGGAGCAAAAACAGTTTGTAACACGTTTCTTGTTTGTTATCTCTAATTACAAAAAACAATCAGTATCTATTTAATTGCTTGTTTGTTTGTTTGTTTTGGGTTTTTTTGTTTTGTTTTTTTCTCGTTTTTTTTGTGTGCAAATCGGCTTATTTTCAATGTTGAAAAACACGGTATAGCGATTATTTAGTCGTTAAAAGATCAATAAACACAATCTTAAAATAAAAGCTTGACCAAACAATCATCAGTTTTCAGACGGTAAAAGTCATTAATTTGAACAAAAATATCAAAGTAAAAACAAGGGCATTTATCCGTTCTTGACGTGCTATGATATTTTGTTGAAGTGATTGAGTTTTGTCGCTCACAAAATAGATACTGTTGTGGATTATGCGAACAAACGAAATAAATAACGATCATCTCAACATATGAAGTCCATACATTGAAGCAAATTTTGCGAAGGGCGATTTCCCATTGCTGTGTTGTACTGACATAAATGTCATGTTTATAAACAACCGCTGGGTTTTACATAGTGTACCAATAGAAACAAAAATAGCTTAACAAATAAAATAAATAATACTTTGTTTTGTTTTGATTGCTAGTCTTGTATGTTGCCCCTACCTACGGCCAGTCTGTCTGAATAGATGTTGCTACTGCTCAGAAATGATTATTATTATTATTTTTTTTTTTATTAAGATCGATAGTCTCAAAAAACAAACGTTGCGTTGTTGTCATTGAAGACTCCAACCACATAAATAAATAGTTCGTGTCTCTCCACTTATAGATGCACGATGAACGTATAGTATGTGTCGAAAGAGCCATACTCCATTTAGCTTGTGCAGTTGATTTTACATCAACTGTTTGATCAACAATCATAATGCGGTATCGAGCACATCAAGTTGAAAACAAAATGTTAAATTCATTCACAGAAATAGTAGTAAACAAACGATGTTTTGTATGTGGGTCGTGACTGTTCACGTTCCTTCCTTTTAAAATATCAGTTTATTTGTTTGGGCTAAATAAACTGTTATTCTTTTGGACACAAGGATATAGCTAAATCGTGGGTTTGTGGATCTTCGTTTTGCTTTAAGACGTTGTGCCTTTAAAAAAGCTTCGCAAAAGCTTATTGTGTAATGTCTATATTAATATTTAATTACGTATCTCAAATGGACCGCTTTTTTATTTCCTAAACACAAACTATATTATTTGTAAGCAACTGTGAAAGCGATAGGGCTATTGAATCGTCAATCCAGCTACCTTTGCAGAAGTTTTTTTTTTTTTTTTTTTTTTTACCCCAGGATAACTTACAGGTAGACTTTTCCACAGTTGATTTTCCAACCCGCAATGTATCCCAAAGCAGTATGTCCTACCGTGGATAAGTTCTTGAGGGGGAAGTATTGCAACAAACCAAGCAATTCGTTCACGAGATTACTAAACGACAACCCTTCGGGGTTCTTATCTACTGGAAACCAGCAGGTGGTTAGGCCCTTTTATTGACTTTGCAAAAGTAATAAAAGTGTCCTTGAGTAATAAATCGGGCAGATATCTTATCGGTTGGCCAAACCGCAAACTGCAATGAAGAGTCTTTCCCCATACCCACGGAAAAATAATAATAATACTAATAATAATAATTTTAATGCATATTGTTGGTAATAATTATTAGTATTACATTTTCTTTTACGGGGTCAAAATTATGGACCCTGTAAAAAAAAATTATACTAATAATGGGCCTAATAATAATCAAAATGAATGTATAAGTAACTTAATTTAAAATCTTATAAAGCTGAACCCATTTAAAGCAGATGTGGGCCATTCAGATTACACATACTTAACTCGTTTCAGTCGGTTACAGAAGATGTCAAAGATCAGTTCTGTAAAGCCGGTATGGCATTTAATCACCGCGTTCGCTAACTAGACGGATAGTATACGTTTTGAACCGTCGGATGATACAGTAGTTTATTACGTACCGGTACCACAAACACTTCTCCTGATAGTTGTGAAAGTCTCTTGTTGATTAACTAACAGTCAAACAAACAAAAACAAACACACAAACAAACAACCCACCCACCCAACAAACAACTAACCCAACAAACAACCCAACAACCCAACAAAATAACAAACAGCAAATAACCCAACAAACAGCCCAACACACCAACACACCGACAAACAAGAATCTGAGGGCTGTCATAAAACTTATCGCGAGCAAATGTTGATCACTGTGACATTTCTAGATTGCGTTTTTTTCAATGGGCAAGGTCAAGCGATGTTCAAACTGATAGCCAAGCGATTTACCCCCTGAAAATAAGCCAATAAGTAGTGTGTGTCGCCTCTTGGATAGGTTTGCGGTCGATAAACAGGCGGCAATACGACATCATCATTGATTGGTAATTTCAATGCAAAATAGGAAACGTGCAACGGAATAGCAAGTTTTGCGCGCCATACCGCGGTGTTTGATAGACATAATCCGCTCAACACACTTTGCAGCCCTCTTGCGATGAAAAGTGACCTAGTCAGGTAGTCTGGAACGGGCCACCCTATATCTTACCCGAAAATATACAACATTATATAAGTATAACCTTATTTGCCCCTCTGTAATCTAAACGCCATTTTAAAGGCTTGAA
Organism: Marthasterias glacialis; assembly: GCA_911728455.2. Taxonomy (NCBI): domain Eukaryota; kingdom Metazoa; phylum Echinodermata; class Asteroidea; order Forcipulatida; family Asteriidae; genus Marthasterias; species Marthasterias glacialis. The sequence goes on along the minus strand of OU452230.1, from coordinate 4,503,943 downwards.
TGGAATTGAATCAATTTTCTGGAGAGATATGAATAGTGTACTGTGATTCCATACGAAGCAATTATGTCACGGGGAAAGGAACAGTGTTGTAAACCAGACATTTTCATTGAGGTGGGGCAAGCGGATGCAATTAAAACTTATTAGTTTATTTTGTATTATCATTTTTTTTTTCTGTATGTGTTTGTTTATTTACTTTAGGGTAGGGCCATTCATGTATGCGTTTGTTGCGACATCATGGGGGAAGGGGGGGGGGCAAGTGGTCGTCTCCCCCGCCCCCCACCAGCCCCCTTTTTGTTTCGCCACTGGGAAAGGGAGTGCAATAATGTGTTTTGTCCTCTTACAAAACCCTCTTTTTTTTTTTCTCCCGTAATGCCCATGAAATGCAGATGTATCTGATTATGAGACAAATTATGTTATATAAAGTATTTTGTTTGGGAATGTCTGGATTTCCAGCGTTATAACAATTATGTTACCGTCTCAAACGCACTTCCTCAGAAGGGAAGGGCGTCTTCTGGACGGACAGCGTGGGTCAAAAGGTTGCGTCACAACAACAATGTTTTGCAGAAATTTTGTCTGCAGCCTTTACTCCTCCACCCTCAATTAATTATTTGCTTGCGTACAGGTACCTGTTCTGTCATAGAATCGAATACATTCGACGTTCTTGTTCCTCCAAGCGATCAGACCCTGTGGCACATCTAGGTACGCCACGCAGACCTGTTTAATGGAAAGTTCCAAGCTCAGAACACGGCTTGGGAGGCGTTCATTGTCAGGTAAGTCCGTTTCAAAGCTGCAAATTCATCAGTAAATTGAGGCTTTGGCTCCAAGACATGTATAAGAACGCGCAATAATGTTGACAGGCTTCTTTAGTGGGCACCAAACTCGATTGGGTTGACATAAAACCAAGGATTGAAACAAAATCTGGACGGAGAAATTTCTTGTAGAATCGCTAAGCAGGGTACCCGGGGCTGTTCTTACATTGATTTTTTATTCGGTTATCCCCACAAGACTTTCTGTCATTTCAATATAACAACCAATACAAAGCGAGGAAGGCAGGTGATTCAACTCCGAAGAATGCAGCTGAAAAGGGGGTCATTTGTTGCGACCAAGATTGGCTCTAATACGGTCATGAAAAAAAAAAAATAATAATAATAATAAATAAATAAGCTATATATTTTTTTTCCCCCGTTGAAATCCAACTACTAACCTGCATGCGTAAAAAAATACACAAGATAATGTCAGAAAGACGTTGAGTCATGTCTCCTCGAATCTAAACATAGATTGAATATTTAGGTCGACTATGTATAGAATGACGTTTTATACTCAAAACATCGTGTGCAGGCGTCCTGCAACAAAGCGATAATAAGGGATAATAAAGTGAAACTAGCTTAAATAGAACAATATGTTAAGTGTACTGTCGTATATTGGGTACTCATTATGCTTGCTTTAACGACGACAAAATAGGGACAAGTATCAATTTAAACCAATTCCGTCAACATTGCATTGTGGATGCCCCAAAATTGAAGTTCATTGTAGTGTTGCCACAAAAAGTATTTATATGTATATATATATATATATATATATATATATATATATATATATCACCATTGATTGAAACGTTTACAGTCTTCATTTTGAAAGCTAAATGAAAGGGAAAATAAAAATGAGCAGGCGGGACATTCGGGGCTAAATAAATGGCCAACGACCAAGTATAGTGGAGGCGACATGTGATACACCATTGCATTTGGTAATTGGATTCCGCGTGCCTATTTTGGGTGCAGGATCCTGTAAATGAAACCCGTGTGGCGCTTTCAATCACCACCAAGATATCATTCTTACTGAAAACTATAGGATATAGAGTGTGACCCTTTCCCCTTGAATTCAATGAAAGAGAGAGAGATGGGAGGAAAAAATAAAATAAATCAAAAACGCGCTTCATTAACTATATGCTGGTTGTATACGTGCGGACGAAACGTTACTCGAGCTTCTATTAAACAGTGAATATATCTACATTATAAAATTCCACGGTGGTTACATTTACTTCTTTAGTCGCAAAGTGCTTTGATCCCACATTTATGAGTTGGTCCACGAACTTCGGTATGTTTATCTACTCGGTAAAGGACTTCGTGCAACATGTTCTTGTCTCTCCAGGTATTTTGACTGTGTTCACTATCACTTACGGATGTCTGTGTCCAACATACTGTATTTAAATCGAGATTAGAACAACCGCCCCTGTCCATGTCCGTGTATGTTGTCAGTCTTCAACAAAATCTACATACATATTTACAGTGGTCGTTGATGATAAGGATTAACACTAAGATTAATTACTACACCGATGTTAAAAAATATATGTATATAATATATATATACTAGTGCTACTACTGATAAATACATAAATAACAGATAGCTTACACAAAATATAGATTGATCTACACTATAGCCACCAGTTCATAGGCACATACACGAGAAAGGGGTTAATATATTTAAAATTGAACACGCAAAGTATATCACAATCGATTCGAAAAAAAAAAAAAAAAAAAAAAAAAAAAAAAAAAAAAAAAAAACAGCGCTATGTTATAGAGGTGATTTCCAATGAACCGAACAGAGGGCACCCTCGAGAGCATGTCCTTACATCCAAGCATAAACTGCACTGCCGAAATTATGCACTATTTTAGCAATGGCCATTCTTTTGCTAAAACTGATTGCGAACTCCCAGATTACCAGCCGACTATTTACAACTTCTCTCCACAATCCCTTCCAACCCACATATCCCTTAACCTACCTAGCCATACAGAAACAAATAATGTCCTTGTAATTTGTTTGTAATACATCCATTTCATGGACAAAAAAAATATGTCCACAATGTTATATTAGCTCTTAAAGGTCAGATGTAATTGAAAAGTTTCATAAAATCGTTGCGTACAAAAGCGGAGTTTTTTTTTTTTTTTTTTTTTTTTTTTTTTTTTTTTTTTTTTGAAAATAATTATGAAGTATCACGTAGAAATATTTACTTAACCGCGCAGTATATTTAAACCCTGCGAACAAAACTAAGAAAACAAAGGAGGAAGATACAATCCATCGAATTGGTAGCTCGAAATGTTGAAGTTTTGCATTGACAACATAGTTATAAGGCCGATCTACCTATCATATTAGCTGACGATAATAGATGACGTACGAAAAGGAACATGTAATGTGCTTGAGGTAGTCCTGAAAATGCTTTTGACACAATGCTTCATATTGTTGGTTTCCGGGGTTGGGGTGAAACAGAGAGATCTTCCCATAAAAAAATAAAATAATAATAATAATAGTAATAATAATAATAATAATAATAATAATAATAAATAAATACATAAATAAATAAATCTTCAAAATACCAAAATCGCCTTAAAAATCGACCCAATCAACCAAGTCTTGATGTCGTGACCTACAAATAATAAGATTGCACGTTATTAAATAAATAATAACAAAAAAATCGTTATCAAATATATCGGTGCAAGTATGAGGTATGACTTGTACCACAGCAAACATGCAATTATTCTATCAGTAGCAGATTTGTTTTTGTTTTATTTTTATTTATTTATTATTTTTTTTATTTATTTTTTTTTTTTTTTTTGGGTTTTTATTAATCAATTAGCTTCCTTTTTTTTTTTTTTTTTTTTTTTTGGGGGGGGGACAGAAAATATATATAGTATGTGTCAAAAACATTCTCATTAAAAGAACGTTATGAGAATGCAGACCCTGTACATCTATCTATTTTTGCATTGTACAGGGATGCCTTGCCAAATCTACATAGAGAAGGAATGAATTGTTCGTGTGTCAATAAAACATCGACGTCTCCTTGAATATGTGTCTCTCAGTGGTAGGGATATCCATAGTCAATTCGATTGACAACACGATTATTTTTGTAACAACATTTAATTGTACCCATTGCCTACCTAAATCAATAAATAAATAACTAAATAATAATAACATTTAATAATAATAAAGCAAGTAAAAATAGATCAGTACATAAATACATAATAAAAACATAACCGTTTAAACGAATAGACCATGCGCACGTCCTGCACAGTCTAGTGTGTACAACAGCAAGCATCGCCATGAACACAACCATCGACGTAGGCATTTTACAAGATCCAACGTAACAATCACACAATATACCGGAAATGTGACAACATAACAGGAGCGTCATAGTCAAACAATTTGATAACTCTGTTTCGAGACAAGTAACAACATTTAGTGACAGATGTCATTTAATAAGTTACACTTTGCTGTATTTAAAACCCACGCGTTATATCAGCATTAGCTTGCGTGTTAGCTCAACAACGGCTTGGTGTGTGTTTGGTCTTATCAAATCGATGTGAAGTACAGCATTGGTGATACTGCTGAAATTGCAGCTCACCTTGTGTGTACCTTTTGAAACGATTTTAAAAGAAAAGGCTTATAATGTTGACAATTAAACGTTACTACAGTATATGTATTCCGTTTGTCTTGGGAAATACACTAAGTTCTTCAGTTTGTCCGTTTTTAATCCCATGAATAAATACGGAAAGCAACCGTTGTTGGGGTTTGGTTGAGATTTTCAAGCAGAATTTAAAACATAACGTTTTCTAAGCGATTTGGATGCATTGTTTGATAAGTGAGTTATTCGACGTTGGTATTGCCAATTTCACTACCTTAACTGACCAAAACTATTTGATTAAGAGGTCCGAAATCAAAGATTATTATCATTATTTCCCCCCAGTGCTTGCTTGATGTATTGAAGTTAGCGCATCTTTATAAGCACACACGTCAATGTTCCCCCTGAATTCAATTCATAGTTTTATGTGGTCAGATAATGTGCATTCCGAACTTAATCACATTATTTGCCAATTTATGGTAAGTTTCATCTCGACAAAACGTGAATTAAAGTCAACAATGTAATTTCGGTCCTCTGGTGCCTCTGGATGGTCTTTGTCACAGCGAAGGAGCACACTTAGCCTGTTTTGTACAATTTTGAACAACCGGCTCGCGCTAGTCTTCCCGTTTAAATTATGTGAGTGCGGGCAGGCGTAAGGTAAATGCCTCAGAAGGTGCTAAAAACCAGGTTAAGTGTTGTGCTGTGACTGGTGAACGGATTCAAGACATAATTATTTATCACTGGGCGGCTATTTTGGTCATGTTCAGGCGGTCACATAACAGTTACTAGAAGTATTGGCTGTAAGGAAATAAACATACGGTGGGAGTCTGTTTTTTTCCCGCCTATTTCTGTCATGATCTTTTGATGTCGCTACGAAGCATTTTGTCTGAAGTGCATCTACGTACAAAACCAATGAGTTTTAAAGTATGCGTGTTTTGGGGTTTCAAAACATACACATGGGTAATATCTCTACAGTGTAGGGTTACTCTAACTGGACGGAAATTCAACACGGATATGATTGTTGTTGTTTTTCTTCTATTTTATTTTTTTATTTTATTTTTTTTTTTCATTTAATACATTAGTCAGTTTTTGTCTCTGTGTTTGAAATGGTATACCACTTGCACCTAGCAACCCTTTAGTCCCCTTTCCCATCTCCCACTGTTTTTTTTTATTATGTTTTCCCCTTTTTTCCTTATTTTTTCCTCACCCTTTCCGTCACCCTTAAAAGCACGATTTGCAACTCATTGTTTACGCATACTTAATGGATTAAACTAGTCTCCAGTGTTGCCCTTTGGATTTTTGCGATGCGTTACTTTACCCTTGCTAGTTAAAAATTATCATACTAACAAGGATACCATGTACAGAGAAGGTTGCCCGAAGTGAGGGAAGGTCGGTTGGCTAGCTGATTGAAAAAAAAGGGAGGGCAATCAAAGCATGCCTGTTTTTCTCCTTCGTTTGGTCCGTATGGCTTTCGGCTCTTCGCAGATAACCAAGACATCCACGTTTCCTATTTCAATATGCCCCTGTTTAAGAAAAACCGAGTGCCTTTTCGTGTTTCATTGTTCCTGCTGCATGTATCAGTTTCCATTTCTCTGGTTTCGTACCCGAACCAATATCAAACACACACACACTCACTGCTCTAAAATACACATTTTGCTCTACAACTCAGCTATAACGTAATGATATGAAACCCTTCTATCACAGTGTGTGCTCTTATTTTCTTTGCTTTGTTCTTTCTAAGGATGTCTTTTTTTTTTTTCTTCTTCTTCTCTAATTCACACTGTTTATATTGAGGAATCCTCCTCGGCAGCTAGTCTCTCCGTCTTAGTTGTCATACTAATGCTGATACTGGTGTGGTCCTTGTGGACGTTTCCACGGCACGTTGCGAACATTTTCCTGAAGTATTTTCTGAAGCTTGTCGTTGTGAATGCATACACAAACGGGTTTACGCAACTGTTGGAGTACGCCATACATAGGAAACATCCCTGCAGAATGTGTAAAGTGTTTTGACTCAACTTTTCCACCTTGGCGGGATTGAACCTCGTCCAAATGATAAATATTTGAACTGGCGCCCAGCAGAACGCGAATAGAACCACCACGATAAGCACCATCCGTGTTATTTTCCTTTTCCTGCGGAGAGCACGGGTGTGGGCCTGAGCGCTTTCTGTTCCTCCCGAAGTTTTTTGCCAGATTTGAATGAGAATTTTCGCGTAGCAGAACATAATCAACATCAGTGGGATGATGTACATTCCCAGAAAGGAATAAACTCCGTATATTTTTGCATCGACCTCTGGATTCGGGAACAAATTCACACAATCGCTGTCCGAGTTAACTTTTGTGAAGACAGGGGTTGCAAGATGGATCAAAGAAGAGACTGCATAAGAAACAAAAATAACACGGAGGGATGAGAAATAAGGTTAAATTATCACTTTCCCCGTTTGGAGGCCCAGTTTGCAGTTTACATTGAAGAATCCTCCTTCATGGATGTTAACCGATCCGTTTTTGTTTTAACAGGAACGTTGGTCTTTGTTTCATCTCGAAGGCAACTACCACAACACGGGCCGAATAACTGCCGAAAGTACTTTTTGAAACCGGTAGTTGTGAACGCGTAAACGAAAGGATTGACACAGCTGTTAGAGTATGCGAGGCATAGGAAAGCACCATGCAGGTATATGTTTACATCATTGTCAGAATCTGGGTTAAAAAGGAACCAAGTGCTGAATATCTGAATAGGCGCCCAACATATGGCAAAAAGCAACACGACGATGAAAACCATCTTGGTGATTTTGCGCTTCCTCCGCAGGGCGCGCGACTGTGCTTGCGCACTCTCCGTCCGCCCAGTCGATTTCTGCCAGATTTGAAGGAGTATTTGGGCGTAGCAGAACAAAATAATGAGTAGAGGAATGGCGTACATGCAGAGAAAGGCGAAAATGGCGTATATAGTATTGGTGCTGATCTCTCCTTCGGGGAAGTGCCTTTCGCAAAACTGACCGCATTTCTTGTATTCGATACGTGAGAACACATAGGTTGCTATATGTATCAGCGATGAAACTAAAAAACAAAAACAAAAACACAGAAGCAGCACAATTGAAAACAAGGGTTAATTTTTGTAAGGGATTCAAAGAAAATTGCTGTGATGGTCATTTCATATTAAACTTTAATTGGTGGTGCATAAATGAAGGAATGAAATAAGAGTTCGACTACACATAAGAAAGCATGCTTAATACTGTTTCATTCCACCTCTGCCTTTCTTTTAAAATTGTATTTGAGTACGCAAAAAAAAATAATAATAAATAAAAACAAACCAATCCACGTCCATTTGAACCTCCATTTTTCACAAAGCCTCTTAACTTATGAGGAACTCGTGGATATCTGACAAAATACGGATTTTGTTTCAAAACGCCACTTCCCAGTCAGTCCTTTTCGGCACTAAACGTCGTTTCAATGATATAATATTCGAAACTATGGAACTCAATCTCGTATACTCAATTCAACTTAAGTGAAAAAAAAAAAAACCCTTGCAGCTTTAAAGTTATATGCCTATGTTTTATTTAAAACAACAGTCTCATTGCCCCGGGTAGGAATTTTCCTGATTGTCTCTCTTAACCCCCGAATATTTACTTCAATAACATTTGGCTTTGTTACAGCCACAGAAAAAGGAAACACTCGATTGGACCAAAACGTATGAACATGATCCCACCGGTTTGAATCAATTTCACAGGAACGTGAGATCTTTGAAAGAAAACACACGTTTTTAAGCGGGACAAGCAAATATCCGCCAGAACGGTCTCGGCGGGTTTGGGAAAGGACCGAATCGAGTAACTTAGAAAGACATTTTCTAGAGCGTAAACTGAGATGACGATTTGGGCTTCAACACAATTAAGAGTTGAGGGCGGTTGAGAAAACGTCGTGGAATTATGTAAATCAAGATGGAGACATATCGACACTCAAGCTGGATATGTCTACAATTATATGAGTTTTGTCCGTTTTCCTTTCTTGTTTTGTTTTCTCTTCGTGCAGACGAGTTTTTGACTTGTACTGCTTTCGACAACATGACCTAGTTTTTGTGTATTCACTTCAAATTATGTGCGAATTGTGAGTCTCCTTTCCCCCGAAACCCTTAGGGATTTGTTTTTTCTTTTTTACTCTCTGTCCAAGAACGAGCAATTCATGTCATGCACCGGTAGTCTATAACTATTTTTGGTACCAACTCTTATCATGTAATGCAATTTAGATCTATATGAATCTCTTCCAACCCAACAAATTAAGCTGAAATGGCATTGACAGATTTCTGAATCAAGTAAAGCAGGCCTGCGGTGATTGGTAAAGTGCATAGTAGCATGCAAGAACTTACAGATCCAGATTGCCACGTTGATGACGACCGCTTTCATCACAGTGCGTGTATTGCGAGACTTCACCGCGTGCACTATCAGATAGTAACGGTCAACCGTCATGGCTGTCAGCGTCAAGCAAGTGGCTTGCACAGTCACCTGGTTAGAGAAGGAAACAGAACAATTACCTTGGATAAGCAATGCTTGCAGAAAGGATCTATCTAACGGTGGCTATAGTGCGTGGATAATAAAAGTAACAATACTGATAATATTGGGTTGTTATATAGCGCACATATATAACAACAATAAGGTACCCTAGGCGCTTATTATTATTTTGTTTAAGACAGGTTTTTGAATTATGAAACCCAGTTATGTAGCTTCTTATAAGGGTTTGAAGGGTGCTCCGGCGCCGGCGCAATCAGCAGCCACTGCCAGAAACACCGGGGCAAACCCCTTCTCTATAGACCATGTTACCTGTGACATCACATGTTTACAAAAGAGCCACAGAACCTGGACTTCCTGCAGGCAGGATTTGTACACGGCTCAATGGGAAAATACTTTAAATCTTTCATTTTATGGAGATTGCACTGTCCGATTGTCATCAACTTTGGATATGAAGGAAAGGGGCACATCTCACAACTAGTTCAGCTCTCATTTTAATAGCCATTGAATTTATGTGGAAATTATGATACAAAATGTAAAATTTCTCATATGTCCCATGCAGTATCTTGCCTGCCAGTAATTGCCCTGGAATGTACAAGGTCACTCTTTTGTAAACAAGGGTCACATGGTCTATAGCGATACGTTTAACTGGGTTCTTTTACGTGCATAACACAACACACGGGACCTAGGGCCTTACGTCCCATGCGAAGGACGAAGCAATAATGGTCAAGTGTCTTGTTTAAAGAACACACGTGTCAAGATCGGGACTCGAACCCACACCCTGTGGATCAGAACTCCAGTGCTTGAGTCAAGTGGATTTGACTGCTCGGTCATAACACGTCACAGACAGACCGCTTATCGTATGAAAATACGTCAATCAGGAGATTTCTGGAGGTTTGACATTTTAAGTATAATAAATGCAGTTGGTTCGATTTGATTGATATTGAGCCGGTACAGGCCTTCAACCAGAATATATTTCACAAAAGTGTTATACTTAATGTATAATTGTCACTAATCCCAAAAATACAACGTCAGGTTAAGTGAACTATCTGTTCTGAAAACCAACAGGGTAAAAACTTGAAAAAAAAGAAAGAAAAAAATATCTAATTTCTCTACACAATGATTCGTACACTTATAACGTAATGGGGAAAACGAGTCGCTTCCAATTGGGAAGCTAATAAATGGTTACTCTAGGCCGTGCATGAGACGGGTTAGCATCAACGCTGTTTTGGTTCAAATCGAGTTTTCAATTTCGGTCTTGTGAGTATTGTAACCCAGGCAGTGATTGTTTCATGTAAAAGAACACGTTCCGCGGTCCGAATTACTCTGGGGATAATTCTAAAAAAACACAGAGTTGGGGCCCGCAAAGATTTGCTCCCGAAGAATTGAACTAACATCTTCGCCCGGACGACATTTGTTTGATTGTCGTATGTCCTATGCTTTCGCGTTTTTCATTACAACATGAAATCAATAAAATAAACACCCTTGTGATACGAATGGGCATGAACTCAAGTCCCCCTCAAATATTTAACTTGTGTCAAATTTAAATTTCAGTAGGGATTCCGTGCCCGCGAGACCATCAACGACGGGTTCAAGATGGATCGAGACCGGGACTTGAAGGCTCCTAGATGAATGTTATTAAAGGTACAACAGCATTTTGATTGGGAAGCGGAGAGGCGCCAAAGTACCTCGACAGCGATATGGTCGTGTGAGGCTAACACTCAACGCGCATTAGAAAGGTTTACTTCAATAACATAAAAACACTACAATGTGGTAAAGAGGAGAATAAGTAAAGAAAAAAATAATAATAATAAAACATGAAAAACAAACAAAAACAAAACATAAACATCGCATACGTTGCCTTCTTTTATATAACAGCTCCGTGTATGTAAAGTGCATAATCTTCAACAAAACTTGGTATGTTTTAGGGGGCTGTGTTACAGTAAGCTTATACGTTTGTTTGTTTGTTTTGTTGTTTTTTCCCATTTTTCCCCCTTTTTGTCAGGCAGTACTGGCTTGATATCAATTACAGGTGCGTGTAAATCAACGGTTTTAAAAGAATACATTGACACAACATGTCACACTCATCTATAATGCACCGTCCAACATTGCGTGTATGGACCGTAATGGATAAACATACTCCCTCAAAACACTTGTCACAAACTCCAGACGTCACTGTGCCCGTTGCGATCATGATTCCCATGGCTTACAACGTGCAGTAGAAATAATCATATCGGCTTGTATCTCAAAATATACAGAGGGAAAAACGGGTCCCTTAAAATTATCGTTTTTGGTTAAAATCAGTGTAACTATGATATGATTCTACGAATAATATGGAAAAAATATGTCCTACATTTTTCAAGTGTAAATTAAGTAAATTGTAGTAATACTTCTGTACCCAAACCTTAAGCGTGTATAAAATACAAAATTACCCATTGATAAACGAGACACGGCATTGTCGGTTAATAACAATAGAATTGTTTTTGAATGTGCGTTTCGCAGTGCGTGTAGTTCATATTGTATGATCAAATTACATCGTCTGAACCTAATTTGCCCCCCCCCCACCATCAACAATTGCTGCTGCTGCTGTTGTTGTTGTTGTTGTTTTTTTTTTCTACTTGTTTAGTTAATTTGATTGTATTTATAGTTACTTATAATCTTATTGGTATGTTTCAACCTTACCATACACCATTTCAAAAGTGATTATTGAAAATTTTAAGCGAAATAAGCAATAAGTATTTATTGTCAGTACTTTAATCAAGCCGTTCATTAATTGTATCCATTTTCTTTTGAACACAAAAACACACAAACACACACAGTCGTGAATCACCATTATATCCGAGGACTTATATTGTTAATTATATTGTTCTTGTACTGAAGCAATCTCCATTGGTTCTGTACACAAATGGTGTCCGAGGACCCATTAAGACAAAGAACTGACTAGTGAGGACCTATTGTCCCTATTGTAAAATGTCCTCGGAGCATATGGTCAAACGCGCCCACACACACACACACACAAACAAAAACAAACAAACAAACAAACAAACAAACAAACAAACAAACAAACAAACAAAACATGCTTGCAAGTATATCTACTCCACTGTAAATTTAACTTACTTTACAATTGAATAGATGACCCACAAATCATCCTACATTCGAATGAAACCATCACCGATATATAAAGATCGACAGTTTCACCCGCTTCATAAATTACCGGAATACCCGACTCCTGAGATAACGTACATGTTGTACTTGCAAGCAGTGTGAACGTACAGGTCCTTGTAAAAACTACTTGAAGCTCGATCTCAGATGGACAAGCTCTACCCGGAGTACTTGGCAAATATTTGGGCTTCTTTCTACCCCAGCAGCGGATCAGCAGTTACCTCGCTTCGGCAAGATCGAATGCAGTAATTTGAACATTTTGATCGGGGAAACTTGAAAAGGGGTTTTCTTTGGCATCAATTGAGTCGGAACGGCTGTTCGTGGCGTTAATGTGAAGTGCTCAGCCGGGGGAATATAGAAAAGATTCCTGTCGAACCGAATTGAACGTGATATCCATAAGGAATGGTCTTTTCTCCTCCACTTCGATTTGTTCAATGAAATAGAAAATGCCGACAAACGAGATTGCGATATACAAAGGAAGAATGAATGATGGGTTGGTGGGGGAGAATGGCTGGCTGATCCGAAATTTAAATCAATGACGAACAGGTGCACGTCGGAACTTATTATGAGACAGGTGAAATGATATTTCATTCATGGAATTGACGTTTTTGTGATTGTGTTTGGGGTGAAACAGACCGATATATTCAGCACCACTGTTCATGCACACTGTATCAACAGTGGCAAATTGGTTTTTAACTCAATACTGGTTGGTCTGCTTAAAAAAAGTCAGGGTTCTTTCCTTGGTTTTTAGTAAGGTTACGAAACCAAATTTGTGAGTTCATTTTTGTTTTCTGATTTGGACAAGTTAATAATGGCAACCAAGTAACTTATCATTGTCAGCACTGCAAGTTTTACTTTCAGCAACTCGAGTGTTCTCGACCTATCAATAGTGCCCGACATTTTATATGGGAGATAAAATTAAAGTGTTAAAATCTAAATTCAAATCAACACTTTGTATGGCGATATTGCCGCACTTCTTACGTTGAGTGTTGTTCCCACGGGCTAACGTATCTGTAAATATTACGTGAAATAATTGACATTTTGCTTTTTCGTGTGCGGCCTTAACTTATCCGGTGAGTGAACGCACAACGAGGTATTTTAATGTTATGTTTCCCCCAGTAACAGGTGTATCGAGGGACAAACCTGTTATTTTAGTTGCGGTCACTGTTCCTGCAAGACCGCCACAAAATGTTACAGGAAAGGGGTTGAGGATCTCCTAGTGTTTACTCGTTATCTTCACACGCTTTTGCCTGGAATATTTCCGAACAAAACTGCAACTAGTTTTGTATGCCCACTTAATGCAGAATAAACAAAGTGGCAAAGTATAATGGTCAATGTACCACCCGGAACTTTTTCTCCTGAACGAAGTGGCATTTATATAAATATTGTATTTTGTTTCCCTGTCCTTTGAATTTTAAACTTTAAAGCATAACCCACAGTTACCCCCAAAAATGTAAATTATTGCATTTGTTTAAACACTTCAAAAGTGCCTTGCGTCGGTCGGCCGTCTGTTGGTAAAAAAAAAAAAAAAAAAAAAAAAAAAAAAGTATCTCATACGTATAACTTGTTTTGAGATGTTTTGCTCTTAAGCAGATTTGAGGGCGCTCTTTTCAGTTATTCAAGTTTCTATTCGACACGAGCTATCGTTTAGAAGATAACATGCGCTATATTTGGCATTTTTCCAAGTAATGGAATATTTTGTCTGGCACAATGGCGTATTTCCTAGATACGCCCCTTTTCATTTAACTAAATAAGTTTATTTATTATTTACTTATATATGTCATATATCATATATCAATATAAAACATGTTCAGAAGAAGAGCTAACTATCATTTTGCATTCGTTTGCGAGGAAGTAATATAGCCCAATTCCCCTGTCTCAATTTGCAGAAATGGTGTAACTACAAAATACTTCAATATGCCAGAAACATACCGCTGTATTAAAACACGTTAAATCAATATTAAAACACGCCACTGTTGAGATGTATCTAGCATTAAACATTCATGTTCCCTTGAACCCCTCCATCAAGTAGTTGGTGTGTTTTGTATGTCTAAGTTACCCATACTGCCAACAAAGTATTTTGACATACATCCTTCTGCCAGAAAAACCCAACAGATAAAATTGTACAGTAGCATAAGATACATCATTTTGCCAGGAAAACATATTGAAGGCGGTACATTAACTCAACTTATACCGTGTTACCGAGAACGTCAGAGGAATTAATATGGCTGAAAGACGTGACTTTTTTAATGATAATTACTGAAAAAAAATTGCATCAAATCTCATGATAAACTAGACATAAGTTTTTGTGACATCACAAAAACAAGGTGTTCGGAATATGGTAGTTAAAGTTGTTATTTAGTGTATCAACTTAAATATCTAAAAATATGAACATAAAAACGCGAAAAAGTGTTTTCTAATTTAATTTGCTGCAGAGAAGGACCTTCGTGTTCCTAGCTCTTACCATTTTTAAATGAGGAGCTACTTCCGGTGTGACCGGAAGTACAGGTCATGCAATATGCAACAGAGAAGGACCTTACCAAACCTTGGTATCTGGTGAAAGAATCATGTTCCTAGCTCTTTGCACTTCTAAATAAAGAGCTACTTCCGGTTTGACCGGAAGTAGATGTCACAGAGGTCTTCTAGTATGTCATAAAGAAAGACCCTCCCTAATTATGTTCATACCTCAAACGGTCACCTCAATGCAAAAGTTTAAGAAGGATAAATTCTCTACAATCTGATGTAAGATTTGTGATCATGTGATAAATACTTAAAAAAATATGATTTTTGAAGTTTTCAACTTCCGGTTTGAACCAGAAGACAAGGTCAAATTGGGGTCATGTCTGTGAGGCGTTTACGTAGATTTGGATGACCTTTCCGATGATGAAGAAGAAATAATAAAAAAACTAAAAACAAAAAACAAAACAAACAAAAAAAACGCACAAAAACAAGATGTCTTCGGACTTGAGTCCGAACACCTAAAAAGAAAAAAACAAGGGAACTATTTAATATGTGTTGCTCTAAAATTACCCACTGTATAAAAAATGACGGAGAAACGCACGAAATATAAAAAGTTTACGATCACTTTTCTCGACTTCCGTTTTTGTTTTATTTTTATTTATTTTTTATCTTTTTTATGTATTTATTTATTTATTTATTTATTTATTATTTTTTTTTTTTTTTAAGATAGTATATACACACTTTTGCCAATACAGCGCCGTGGTAATTTTTGCCGAATTCTATGTGCATTCTGTTTTCTTTACAAAAATGAATACCGTACGAGCGCTCTAACCAACTGAGCTAACCAGCCCCATGTTGCTATATTTTGTTTTTGCCAAGTTTAGTATAACCTGACCACTGTTCCGAAAGAAACTCACGGTTCATGTTTTCCATTCCGTCGAGTTTACCATTGAGCGGTTAATATCTAGGATAAAGTCCATGATTGAACTGCTTTATAAATGGAAACAATCACCAGCGAGGCACAGGAATGAAAGAAAAACAACACAGTAAAAACACGACTCGATAAGCGGAAACGATAGGGGCATCTCTTGTTATCTGTCATCACACTGCCGAGATGTCGCCGTGCACAACAACAGTGGAAGGTCTCATGAAACTCCAAACCGAAAAAAAAGGAGGGGAAAAGGTAAATCACATGAAAATCAGCCCCATTGGCGGCAGACGCATGAGGAAGAGAACACTTACTCTGTGTACGTGGTTAAGAAAAGGATAAAAGCGCTTCGGGTATTTACATCACTTTTGACTTTTGAGTTAGCAAGAAGGGGAAAAAAATGAAAATCAAACTCGCGGAGAGCTGATCTTGTAATTTCGAAGCTACGGAACATGATATTATACCACCTGCAGGGAAAACTTTTTAAAAGCATCGTGTCAAGCACGAGCTAACGAATTACAATCTTCGAAACGAACCACTGACTCTTTTTTTTTTTTTTTTTTGTATTATTGTATTATGTTTCTTAACGTGCTTCCCCAAAAGCCAAGGGGCCAATAGATATAAGTTTGCGCTTAACCCAAATTGTCTTGTTTGATATCAGTTATTAGTTGGTGTTATTTGATATAGTTTGCCTCCCGGAAAGTTGTACCAAGTCTTCTATTTAAACTTTAATCTTTGATATCAATACGACATGCACTGTTGTTAGTGGCTGAGCGAGTGCATGCTTGTATATTGCAATACTGATTTATAAATGGAATTAGATTTAAGTCTCAAATAAAAAAAAAAAAATAAATAAGAAAATAAATGCAAAAATAACTAAATAAAAATAAAGTATTAACTAAAGTATCGATTAAATGTATTGGCAAATATGACTATAAAAAATATATGACAATAACAAATAAAATAATATGCAATTTATTTATCATTATTAGTGTTACCAGGTGGAGGTTTCAAAGGACACCCCACTTCTTTTGAAATGTATTTAAAGCCCCTTTACAACATGAACGTAATGTTATTGCATGTCTGCGTGAGGCCTGCAGATGACGAAAAGGCGCGCGTGAATTCAAACCGGGCCCAAATGATTGTCAAAGATCGGAAGAGAAAACATTGTCCCAAGACAGATGAGTGAAGAAAAGACAACACTTTGTGAACTGGCCTCTTTGAATTGACAAAAAGGGCCATTTTGTTAGAGCTGTTTAAGCATAAAAAGTAGCTAAGCGCAAAGAAACATATGCTTACTGGAATAAAGTTACCAGCCAAAAAAAAAAATAAATAAATAAAACATGTCAAGTGTACAATCTGGTATTCTTGTTATTTCTTGCTCAGCAGAACATTTTCATTTTAAACACTAATTTCTGCGCAGCCAAGGAGGTAAGCAGCAGACCTCTGGGAGAAGACAAATTTAATGCAACAAATCTCAACAACTTAAGCCCGAATAATTAATCGTTATGCAAACAAGGGACACTCAACCCCTGAGATGTCAAACGGCTCATAATGTATGCAGCACGTGCAGCAGTTTGCAAGGTCAAACTAACTGTTTGCAACGAACTGTTTCGCGGCGATATAAGCAAACACACACATAAACAACCCCACACACAATACGACATTCGATTGAAAAATAACTTAGAGCCTGAAGATGATACGGCTGACTAGAAATAGCTGACCTTATCTATCAGATTCCTAGTCCATAATGCATAGCTCACATTGCAATGAATTAATCAACAAGTAAAGTGAGGTGAGTGACCTTGCTCAAACAAGCTTAGGTTATGCGTTTCAAATAGTTTATGACAATAAAATGTAGATTGCTTTATTAATGTTTTGTTTTAATTGTTTTCCCCTACTTTGCCCTTCACATAATGGCCTCTGCTTATATAATTGGTTTTATTATTATCCATTGAATTAAATATATATTAGATCCGTGCTCAAGCCGATTTTACCTTGAAAATGAATTGATTCCAGTGAGCGAGATTTAAAAGAGCGGGTTATCTTATATCCAATACAATATTGCATTTTGACCTTGTACATGGCTACACAAATTGTTGTTTTCGAAACGGCTCACTTTTGCGATCGGTTTCAAACTTTTCCACGAAGCCCAGATCTAGCTGTTAATATACTATACGTCCCACCGCGGCTGATGGTTGACACAGTCAGCTGCTGGTCGTGTTCAAACATACAGCTAGCCCGGTGTATGAAGGTTGAAGTTTGAACTGTTATCCGAGGATGGTTTTATTTCATATATTGTAATACGCACTGAATGTGTACGCTATATAGAGAGCATTTTTTTTTTTTTTTTTTTTTTTTTTTATTTGTGTCTGTTTTAAAGTGCTTCAGGAATTGTTATCAAATAAGAATGGTAGTTAATTACAGCCGAAACGAAATTGTTTACCCTATTTAACGTTGCGTGATCAACATGGACATTACCTGGGGTAAATGCCCCAGTCCGTCATCCGATGAAGGGTGTTATTCATAGTATGTTTATGCAATGAAAGCGCATGCACTGAAACTGTGCACGGGCATATTATTCTTTAAAATAAGTACGCATTTACATCTTTAACCAACTTTAACATTACTTGGAACAATGTTACTGATTACCGTGTGATATGCTTCTAAAAACTGAAGCACTATCAGAGACACGTGTTGGAATGTAATTTTACGCTCTGTGCGTCGCCACAGAGGATAAAGTACAATGGATATAATTTTCAAAAATAACAAAGCAGGACAACAGCACATGTGTTTATCGAAAAAGGTGGGCACTACCTTGGAGTTAATGCACCATCCAAAAAAATGAATAAACATATTTAAAACAAGAACATGAATGAATGAATGAATAAATAAATAAATACATAAATACATAAATAAATAAGTAAATAAATAAATAAATAAATAAATAATTAAATAAATAAATAAATAAATAAATAAATAAAACAATAAATAAATAAATTAATAAATAAAAAAATAAATAAATAAATAAATAAATAAATAAATAAATAAATAAATAAATAAATAAATAAATAAATAAATAAATAAATAAATAAATAAATAAATAAATAAATAAATAAATAAATAAATAAATAAATAAATAAATAAATAAATAAATAAATAAATAAATAAATAAATAAATAAATAAATAAATAAATAAATAAATAAATAAATAAATAAATAAATAAATAAATAAATAAAAAAATAAATAAATAAATAAATAAATAAATAAATAAATAAATAAATAAATAAATAAATAAATAAATAAATAAATAAATAAATAAATAAATAAATAAATAAATAAATAAATATAAATAAATAAATAAATAAATAAATAAATAAATAAATAAATAAATAAATAAATACAATTAGTAACGATAAATATACAGGTTGAAAATATAAAATGATAAAATAATGGTAAGTAAACTGTATTTATTTCACTTAATCACATTCAATATGCTCAACTTCATTCAATAAGGTCAAAGTGTCCGCCAATATAAAGAACAGAGCGATTCTTGTATAAAGTACGATGCCTATAAGCCAAATGAATACACTTCCTCAGAATGACAATGTCAGTTTTGTGAAAGGTCACAATCAGTTGTCCAGGATTTTCTATCAAAGTACACGGCATACCAGTACATCTGGAAACGTCTACTCGTGACAAATTGCAAAAGAAGACACAATAATGCTGGTGAAATTACATTTTTTTTTTTTTTTTTTTTAGAGCTCGCGTTTATTCACCTTGTAACAGCATGTTGTCCCAAGCCCCGCCCTTACGAAAGGAAGCCGGGAATCGTTTGGATGTTGCCGTTAGGCCAATACTGTGATTGAAGACAATCCGGGTTAGAGTGTTGCGTGCGCCTTAACCATGCGGTGAATCTGCCTTCTTTTTGCAAGCAGCTGTAATAATTGCAATGGGGGGGGGGGGGGGGGGGGCGAGCAGACAATATAATAAGGTTGATGGGATTGCAGTTGACTGGTGTTTTTATCTCTACATCCGACCCCGTCTTGTCTAAAATAAACAAAAGAGGCAAATATATTTGCCACAAATTTGAACGTATCAATGAACTGATAAAGTTGACTAGTATTATAATATGTTTCCCTAGTAAGGAATATTGATAGCAGGAACACGAACTTCGAATAGGAAACGGACTCTTTAACTGAGTCGTTAAAGTTTTAAAGCACACGAAAATTCAGACTAAACTATTTTTTTGTTGTTTTACATTTCTTTCCACAGCATTCACAACAACATGAATGCATTTGTAGCCATTTTGCTAAATATTTAATGAGTTAGTAGTCAGACAAACAACTATCAATCAAGTAAAACTCCTTCCAGACACATTTTGTAGCGAACGCAAAAAATACGCTCCGAAAACTCCCGCGCCAGAATTGACCGGACTCTCGGTCCCGGGGCGCCTGACCTATTTATGGGTCAGGCTGACCCGGAAATTGGTCAACGTGGGATTTTAACTCGGTTTGTACGTCAGTTAGACCCATTTCTGGATCATTTTGACAAAGCGACCAGGTCACACTGACTCAAAAACGGGTCAGGCCTCACTAGACCTGGAATCCGGATCAATTTTGACCCGGAAGTTTTTAGAGTAAGGTGTTTATCACACAAATACAATAACACACACATTAAGTTCAGAGTTAATATGGTAATGAATATTTACACAATTATATAAAACTAAAAATGCCTAATGCACTATTCCAACGATAGTATGAAATTAAGGGATTACTACTGAAATAACATAAACGCGAATCCCCTTACATGTATATTTTTTTTTGTCTGTCTTGTATTGTAATTATTTATTCATTTGTTTTATTATGTTATTTTTTTGTATTATTATTATTATTTTTTTTTTTTTTCATTATGTTTGTTCTAAATAATTGATGGGAAAGATTATTATAGAAAGTCTGGACCGTAAACCAGGGGTTGGAGTGGCAATAGATAACACAGACACACATCAATTACGTTTCAGGTTTGTCCTCATTATTTCCTGTGTTCTCCCAAATTCGCTGCCGACTGCCGGTCACGTTGCAGTCGCAATCTCCCTGTTTTCAATCAAAAACTGATTATATCAACTACAGGATCTCGTCTTGGACTTTTCTGGAAATCTAGTCGTGGCACTCCAATCTCGAGACTTGTTGTACCACCGCAGCAAGATTGTTATTTCCAACCTGTGATTTCCTGCTTGTAATCTTATACAAATATTCACATTCCCTGGCAACCGAATAAAATTCCCCGCTGATTCGACCTGTCTATCTTGCACTAATCCACGCACGGTTTTCAATTTATAATTGAAACCTTGTCAGAGCGAAAAAAGAAGAAGAAAAAAACCAAAAAAAAACATTCCCAATTGCCAAGCCTTCACAAAATAACAACTAAAAATAACTTTGGCGATAATACGGAAAGTACCACAGTTTACATTATTTTATGTTTTTCTCTCTAGTAAACCCAATTTAGTTAAATTAAAATCATTTAGCTACAACTTCTTTAATTTTGCTAAGGGCAAGCAGCTGCTTACAAAACCCAGGCATCGACAAAATCTGCCTCGGGTCCCAACACACAATTCGGTCTTCAGAGCAACTTCACAATGACTTCTTCATTGTTGTAATTCCCTGAGCTAGATATCCCATAGACCGGGCGATTTGGAAAGCCAATAGCTTTTTTTTCTTCGTCTTTTTTTTTTTCTTTTTTCTTTTCCCCCTGCACCCCTTTGTAATAAAATAAACTCGGTTCTGACGTAGATTCGGAATTGCTAGGGATTAGACGGGGCGCTAGATGGCTTGTTGTTCGGTGTTATGTTGCACATTTGGGTGGATGTTGAACGCAAGTGATCGTCTTAAGTGATCACAATAAAATAAACAATCCTGGACAAGCAAGTCGCTGCGCAACTCCAGAGCGCCCTAATCAACATGTTTTTCTCTCGACTTGAAATCACTGGGCCCGCCACCAAGTCAGAGTCAACTCTCCATGTCCTACAATATTTGGACACCTTTCTTTGTTGTTAAGTAGAGGCAGGTATAGACTCAATTGACAAGTTGAGTTGAGACCTTTGAGTACATAGATGAAATAAAGCTTTTAACTAAGGACAAGATAACTGATGAATCCCATAACAAAACCCCATGATACCCAATTTCACGAAAAGATAATGCAACGTGCGAGAACCCTGCGCAGTGATAAAGCGTCAAGGTACTGACATGAAATACTTAGCAATTTAAGTCTCTTGCATTCCCGTGGCGTAGCTGCGACGATTTTCTGCAATAAAGTTAGTGTGCAATATCTTGACGGTAGGCCTTTCTCTTCACCCTCTCAATTATTCAAGAATCCCGGATGCTTCTTGAAACTGGAAAACGGGGAGTCCGCGAGGTAAACATTTCGGAGCAACATAAATTGAATCCCACCGCGAGATGAGTGCCGCTGATTTATTCATGCTCCACAATTGGAAATTATACTGCCGAAATACCATACACAGACTTTGAGAATATGAATCATTTACTCCATTTCAGCACCGACTGCTTGAAAACCACATTAATTTTAACTAGTACTAACACTTCATCGAATGTCCCACAGTGAATGGTTTATTTATTATACATGCATCGATCTACAATTCCCTGTCAACATTATCTGATACAGTTTGTAGATTTTCTGTCACGAATTCGGATTTGAATTGAAATTATAATTTACTCAATAGCCAAGTTTCACTTTGGAAATAGCTTATGTAAAATAATGTACTTCGGTCGTCTGAGACTGACAAAGTATCTCCCAGAAGACATGATTAATTAATATTTTGGTTGAATACAGTATATATAGAAATACCAGCAGGATCAAGTCATACTTATATGCCGGGTAGATTACGATATAGCAACACCGTCAGCCAGCTTGTATGTGTCGGCCGAGTGTCCATGGTTTAGAGGCAGAGACGCTCTGCAATTTCAAAGGTGGTGGGCCCAATTGGGAAACCAATCAGTGCAGCGCTATGGGAAGTACCGATTTTACACCACAGCGCTCATTAACCATGCATCAATACAATACTGAAAACTCAAATATATAATATGTCAAAAACTGGAGGTGAGGTCCCATTATTAGACACTCACTTATGCTAACCACAGAAATGCCTTGCTGGGTAGAAACGGTTTTACTTGCGATCGTATACTGTGTAGCAATTGTTGTTTTAATCTGGTAATTTACGCCAAGCAAATAATAACATCGCTGTTCAATATTTAAAATAAAAATAAACGTCTGCTTAGCATCAAAATGGGTAAACCGGCCACAAAACCTTGATGACGTTTCTTTGATTTGTTTTTCTTCAATCTGCGTAAAAAACCCAAGGCATCATACACCCGGGGATAAAATATGACAGGTATTACGTAATTCCATGCAAACGCCTTCGTATAAAAAAGGACATTTCTCAATGTCTGCGTCATTCGGGTGCGTCCGAGCCGCAACCATACCTTCATTTTGTTATTTGCGTAAGGTTATGTTTCCGCTGAAATTTGTTGAGTTTAGTTTGAATAAAATACCGGTACTGAAGAAAAGAGACCGACTATCACCGTATTTTCATGAGTATAAGGCGCTCGGCGTACAAGGCGCAGGGCCCCACAAAGGCCCCATTCAAAATAAATCTTCAACGTATAAGGCGCACCGCCGTATAAGGCGCATCATGACCGCGACATAAAGGCCAGCTTGTCCATACTCAGTGTCGGTAATTGTATTATTCACTGAGTAAGAATCCTAGGACTGTTATGATAGAAAATGCAAACCGTAACAATACAAATCGTTTTACATGGAGGATAAAAGAAAAAGAAAAAAAAAACACACAAAAAAAACAACAACGTGTGTTTGAAACGTGTATTTTGATTGTTGCATGTGAATCCTACTTTCCGGGATGAGTTTGTGTTTTCTCATTTGCTGAAGCCTGGCATACATGCATACATGACAGAGCATATGCTGATTCCGTCTTTTGCAAGTATGGGTATAGGTGTACACAATCAAACTGGGGACCTAAAGCAAAAGGGACAAATACGGCCCCTGGTTGAGTGACGGTTTCCAGTTGGAAACCGACACTCAACCAATGGGAGCCGTCGCCAACCAATTGTATGTACAATCAAAAGAGGGACAATTGGACATTTGCAATTGTGTATGTTGGTACGTGTGACCAAACCCTTCCAGGCACTTTCACAATAGGGACAATAGGTCCTCACATGTCAGTTATTTGTTTCCAAGGGTCCTTGGACATCGTGTACAAAATCAATGGAGATCGCTTCAGTACAGGAACAATATAATTAACAATAGATATCCTCGGACATAATGGTGATTTACGACTGTTTGTGTGAGTAAACATTGCGTACGGTCCACGCAAGGCAGGGTTCTGTGACCTTCCGTGGACTTTTTTTCTAATTTTATGTTGTTGTTTTTTGTTTTTTTTTCTAATAGGGACGTGTACAAAAATGTTCATTTCATGAGAACAAAGGAAGGTCCACACAGTGTATGTAACAAAAACATGTGGGCTCGAATTCGCTCCCTGGTGGAGTCCTATAACAAAAGGGAAGCGCAAGAACAATTGGTCTCCACTGGGGAATTCTAAAGAGAGGGATGCTCCACAAGGAAATTTGGGTACAACGTCTATGAGAAAATATTAAGTACAGGGACAAAGGAAAGAACAATAGAGGTCTCCACAAGGATGCAAAAATGAGAGTGTGTGTGTGTGTGGGGGGGGGGGGGGGGTACGCATTATTCATGACTGTCGACCAGTATCTTAAGATATGGAAGTTGATCATTACAAACAAATATGACCACTGAGGAAAATCATTAAACAAAAAAACAACAACACGAGATCTCAAAGTTCATGTTTTTGCACACGAATTCGCAAATGTTTTATGTGCATGATGTCGGCGATGACTCACTCCTTATTGAACATCTACAAGTTGATGGGATACTAGAACGTATACCTGTCGTTTGATCAAAAGGTCATGGCCCTTAATGTAGGGGCTCAAGGCAGCTGAGATGAGTACCGACTCGCCGGATCCTTGCTCGTTCCTTTGAATGATGAGCACTCTTGATGAGTGTCTTACATCAGTCAACGCTGATAACTATATCAGGATTGTCTTCTTCAATTCACAGCCTTGTGGTGCCTGGGACATTGGCGACGCTGATCGGAAACAATTTTCTGACCTAAAACTCATTGGCAAAAACATTTTTACCAATATTATTGGATTGTTGAGCCACAATGTTTACTTTTTTATTATATATTTGTTTGTTTATTTATGTTTTTATTAATTTTTATGTTTATTTCTTTATTTTTTTATATTCTTTTTAATTCTATTGTCATATTTTTTAAGTTTGTAGAATCCGCAATCTGGAAAACCAAGCCAAACCGAGCCAAGAACTCGCGTCACCGCGGTTGAACCAAACACGCGAAAACGTTTCACGAACGACCAAAACTCATCTGTCTCTGGTCGGAGTCGCCAAAACGCGCCCCTGATTTGAGGTTTGCTACGTCGTGATTTTCATTTATCCCCCTCAAACCGGTGAGTCCAAGTTAACTCTCCCGGTATATCAGTCCCGAGCTCTACGGCCATGGTTGTTAGCAGTATTTGGGGAAGAAGAAAAAAATAATATATATATATATCTTAATATCCACTTCATCAGTGAAGCTTCCTATAAACTTATTCCGTATTAATACCAGATGAAATTATTGTTGAGAAATGAACCCACAATTCCCTGTAATCAGTTTGTATTTATTTGTTTAGAGTTCATTTATTCCCTCACCATTCACCAATCACCAAAATTAGGAAGGCATTTCATAGACAAATGGACAATAACGGTAATGAAAGGAGAAGACCAACACTTTAATATTTTTGAAAGTTGCATGGCCTGATTTGTAGTCTATTTCATTTTAATTTCTTTTTCTTTTTTTATTTTTACGAGCGAATGAATAACGAATAAAGTAACAAAAAATATTCTAAAAGTTTTGAGGCCGGGAACCATGGAATAAAACTTTTTTTTTTTTAAGAATACGTCATTTGCAAATCGATTTTTATTGGCCAGTCGAGCAGCCTATCAGGGGGTCTTAGTGAATATTCATGGTATTATAGTTCACTTTGGGTCAAGAAATTGCGACGTCCCCTGTCCGACCTGTGACCGCCGTGTTTAATCAACAGAAAGTGTGATATGAACGAGTACGAATACGATTATCATCGACTTTTGTTATGTCAAGAAGCAAGCACATGTCTTCTTCCACACCATCGAGGAAATCAGGGTGAGTAATTAGATACATGGGTTTCCCGCAAAAGGGCCTTTGGTTGACGTGTGCGAGGATATGGCTTCGACCTTCATGTTGTTGACACTCACTGACACATTATGTACTCTACATTAGGACTAACAGTACACGTTACGCAGCAAAGAGACATCTTCTTTTAGTGTCAGGGGCTATGGTCATTCACACAGGTGCATGTACACATGTTGACCTGAAGTCTAGCACCAACACTATGGACAAATCAAAGTATCATGTAGTTGTTTCACTTGAGACAATGTCCTACCTGACAATGACACGGGATATGTTATCATATTGTGGATAACTTTTGTCTGATGTAACTGCATTCACCTCCAATCGACTGTCCAGCGACTAACGGTCTTTTCAGAGTCTTTCTTGGAGAGAGCTTTATTTGTGTCATGCGATCAACTGAGAGTTCTGCACCCCCCCCCCCCCCCCACACACACACACACACACAAACACACCTTCAACTTCAAGAAGAAAGAGAAGAGAAGAAGAAAAAAAATGGTCTTGGTTGCAGTCTAGAATTAGGATGCAGGAGGTCAAGAGGATGACCTAACTTAAGGGAATGGGATCCCGTCATCACAGACTGTTGTCTCCAAGGAAACCGTGTCTGCTGTGGGAAAAAAAAGAGACCCTCAGAAGATAAACACTGTTGGACATCTCTGCATGATTAAGACCATTCAACTCTTATTCTGGATGAATATTCAACACATTACTCCCATTATATTCAACACGTATTCAACACAAACAATATTGAATCTAAAAGTTTATGATTTACGTGCAGGACAGCAATTTCTTCGCCACCTTCTCTACACATAAATTTTCAGGCCTACGGGTCTCAATACGTGTCGCTTTTGAGGGTCCCTTGGTTTCATTATACCAGACGTATGTTGCAACAATAATACTAATCGATTGTCAAGTGGTATAGAAGGTAAATATAATTGAATTAAATCAAAACAGTCAGTGGTCTGTGTATTGTCTTCAACATATTTTCCAAACAATTCCATCCTTGACGGGGCAGTCGTGTTGTAGCCCAACCGCAGCGACAAGATGTTCTCACCATTACCAGTGGTTGAAATTTAGAATCAATGTCACATGTATTCTGCACATCAACAAACGATTTCCAGTGGCAGCATGGCATACTTGATGTGGGAAAAAGATGAATGGTTCGAGGTTGCTTCACCTAGCCTATATTTTATTTTTATTCATTTATTTATTTTATTTTATTTATTTATTTATTTATTTTTTTTTTAAACTAAACTGACCAGAATCATTTGGTCGTTAAGCATGTTTCATTCCGTCAAGAATAAACTGAAAAATGGGGACTAAAAACCTGTTGAATTGACATACACCTTTCGGCCCCTTGCAGTACATAAATGTCTACCACAATAACGATAGGACACATGCCCTTCTGCATACCCGGAAATGGTTTCAATTTACTCGTATATTTTAATTGTTTTATTTTAGAAATTTAATTTAAGTGCAGCTTGCAATGTAAAAGTATAGCAACATTTATCAAATCGTTGGGTGTATAATGTTGTTTCATTAAAAATAAGTAATAAAAACAAACTTGTTCTTATACCCTGCCTGTTGATAAACAAACTACACTTGTTGTTTACTTTAGTAAATACTTAATTCAGTTAAGCAATAAAACATACAGAATAAAACAAATATCTGATTGAACAAAATATTTACTGAGAAAAAATAAATCAATCTAACATTTTCGCGTTAGCAACAAGATATCTAAGAGCGTACAAATTGGCGTTATTGTCCATGATGTAATACTCACCGATGTTTAGTTTCCTTTTTTTTTTTTTTTTTTTTTTTTTTTTTCATAGTGTGATTTTTAAAAACATCCTTAGTTATTTAAACATACTTAATTTCCAACACATCAAACCTTCTGGCAATCTAGTCAAACAAAAATGCATGAAATCATATTCAACCCTATCAGTCGAATACTCTGGCAAAATATATTTAGTAGTCGTACCGGATAAGTTCTCTTCTTGCTGATCTTCATACACAAGACAAACATATTATAGATATATATATATATATATATATATATATATATCTATATATATTTTTTTTTGCAAATCCCTTTTGGATCAAAAGACCGAAGATTTACTGATTTGTACACAATTCCTGTGTCATTCACCCGCCGATAGAATCAGCGTCTTCTTCAAGAGCTTGTCACTGTTGCATGTAGCCAAGTTGAGCGGTACTTTCGTTTTAAGGCGCTTGTTTTCTTATCTTATTATTGTTATTTTTCCCCGTTGAAAAGCCTCTTAGCCGGTGTATATATGTAATCATAAAGTTGATTTTATTGTCTAAATGATGTATTGTGTTTTGGACCTCCCAAACTGAAATTATCAATCAAAATACAAATTTGCATTATCAATAGGGCCACAAAATAATCTTATTGTACTGTAGCTGTTAGCAGTAACTTAGTAATTATCATAATTTTGACTGTGCCAAAAATTCAACCCAAAACCAAACTTTCTTGATGATTGTTTACCTCAATAACTATACCATTAAGCTGAGCTTTTGTGTGCAGGTGAACCCTATTCCAGCTATGTTTTCTCATTTTCCTTCCTGTCATGTTACAGCAAGTCAGGCAGAGCTATATAATGATTGCTACCCGTTTTCCAGATGTACACCCTGTACTGATCATGCTAATTTTGAAGCTGTCCATGGTGGAGCACCAGACAAAAAAAAAAAAAAAAAAAAAAAAAAAAAAAACCTCCGAGACACCGACGTGTTGATCCTAATTGCGTTATTTATTGGTAAAATTTTCAACATGTTGGTGTTGTCACCTATGAATACCAAGATAATCAGTTTTATACTCCAGTTTTTGCAGTGCACAGACAACCACTTTTGTTTCGTCTAATATGTGTTTCATTTAGCGTTTGAGAAAGACTCTACTAGGGTTTAAACGTGAGGTCATTAACACTATCTGGTTATTTTTTTATTATTTTTTTTTTATATATTTTTTCCCCATCTATACTACAGGTCCTTTGAGCTGGTCAGCAGTTTTCAACAGCTAATTTTACTTTTCCAGTGTGTGTAAAAAACAGTGTATATGGATAAATATGAAGAAAAAAAAATAGATACAAAAAAAATGCACATAAACATTGTATAGACCTAGGCCTTTTGGGGCCAGATTTGATAAAGTATACAACCACGAAGAAGAGTCAACTCAAAATATAACCTTTGTTGTTCTGAGAAAGAGTAACAATAAGACTACAGACATACCTGGAAGTCGTCCGCAACTTTTGTTTTTTCTTCTTGATTTGTCCAGCGTTCATTTCAGTCTTTTAATGACAATGGACTTGTTGATACGTTAATACGGCGGGCCACAGAAGGGTTAACGCTGCCATATTTACATTTACATGCACCAGTAATCGCTTTCATCAGTTATAAATCCGCGTTGTTTGCTTATTTATAAGTTTATACATTCTTCATTTGTTTTTATGTTTTTTATTTTTTTTATTTTGCTATTATTATTATTATTTTTATTGTTGATGTTAGTATTTTTCAATCGTACTGGTTTTAATCGATATTTGTTTGTAATTTGCCTAAGCAATATAACCGTTCATACATGTTTGTATTCAGTTTGACGAGTGAGTCATAAGACGGATTATTCAAAACCACACGTACATTTTATTAAGAACCCTTTGGCCCTAGAGAAATTGAAAAAAACAATTAAATTATGGCCATTTAATTCGGCCCAGTGTTATGGCAGCTTGAACAATGTCAATTAAATTAAAACACTAATAGGTAAATTGTGGTTTTGGTTTTCCAAATCTGTCGGCTCTCATCATATTCGATGAGTATTAAGTGGTAAATTGGAATCGAATGTCAGAAAAAAGCTAGATATTCCGGCGCTGCGATGCCTACAAGGCTGCCATATAGAGATTCAGATGACCGTCTTGTATTATACTCTTGATATTATTTTAATTTGGTATTTTCTTGGAGTCCACATTCTCTCGGGTTTCTTGATGCTCCCACCTACTCGTCATGAACAGACTTGGCGAATTAATGAGGCAGATGATACTAAAGTAGTCTGCCTTACTGCGAGGTTTAAATACACATACAGGCTTGCTAGAATGCTCACAAAACCCTCTGATATCTAATGACTTCTGTGAACCTGCACTTGTACTTCACAATCAGCTTGTTAGCATTTATATTTTCTTTCCGGCTTCCTCGTGTTTTTTTTTTTTTCTTTCTTTGCCCTTCTGCACGAGGTGTTCATTTGGTCATGGGCAACTAATACAATACATTTTGCTTGTCTTCACGAACTTGTTTTCACAAAAGTACAGTGAGGTGCACTAGGTTTCCATACTTATTCCATACTCGTTGTTTTATGATTTACTTTAGACATACGTGGCCACCATATAGTTATTAACAAGAACTAGAGGGAGCACTCGCGATGTCACACACGAAACTCCGCTGACCCACCAGGGGTGAAAATCACTATGGGTCAATTTCATACGAACGTCCACTTAAAAAATTTCTGCTGTGTAAACTGATGAGTGACCAGTATAAATGAATGGTCCATGCCATTTTCTCAATGGTAAAAAAATAAATGGTGGCAACTGACTTGATTACGTCCTACGCCTAAACCGAATTCGTTCACAGGTAACCGTTTTTTTTTTTTTTTTTTTTTTTTCAGCGTTAATATCGTTAGCATTCAAACTATCTCCCAGGCAACATGGACCTGCGAAGGCAAGAACCCTAGCCTCCTTTAGTATCCGGTTCGAGCGCATAGATAATCGAGTGTTATCATTGATCTCGAAGGTATCATTGCAGTTGTTGGCCATGTTAATGAACTCTCTCACCCAGACACACTGAATGCTGAAGTGAAACATAAACTGTCGCCTGAAAGATCAAGTTAAACAGTGAAGCCTTCGAAAGAAAACGAGGGGACTCGCAGCCTCCAGCACAAGGCAATCCGATGAGAAACTACACAGTACAACGGCTTTTCGACAAACCATTTAAAAAATAAGTTATACATGTATATACATTTAATATGCACGCATGCACCATTTTTGTTCGTCTCCCTTTTTCATCGAACGAAGCAATTCCGTAATACAAGATATCTTAATTAGAGAGAACAACCAAATGAAATCATGAAGGCGGCAACCAAATTTCAAAAACAACATACTGTAACTAATACATGATTTGTTTATTTTTTTGATTGATATTAATCTCTAAAACAAAACCAAACATACATACAACTAAATAATATTGATAATAATAATAATAACAAAACAGCCCCAAAATAATGATAACTAACAAAATAGTTTGACAATAGATTAGTATCAAATGCCTGTGAATATTTTGGTAATCTTGAGACAAAAAACATATTATTATTATTATTATTATTATTATTATTATTGGTATTTGTATTATTATTATTTTTTCCCCTTTTCGAACACATGGCTACCCAATAAAACTGTCTGGATATGTGGCATGGAAATCATGTTTAAATGAATGTACCTTCACGGAAACAAGCAAGCTGGCTTGAATTGATCGTTCTGAGTGGACGTGTTACCCCATATATGCGGCTATAAGCCGTCATGTTCATACCGCAATTAATCCGACATCAGAGTCAATGTCCTGGTAAATGCAGTCAACGGATGAACCTTAGATTTGCAAATAAAAAAATGACCTTCCTTGACACACCGTAACGTACTCTGTCCATTAGGTAAGGATGTGCGACTTCTATTAAATGGGGGCTCTCAGAGCACATGCTACTACTAAATGTATATCTATTTTCTTTTCTATTTTCATCTCTCTTTTTCTCTTTAACAGCGCTTCAATTATACCATCTTGTGCCTACCCCACCCCAAGAAAAAATATATACATATATCGTATATGTGATTAGGACAGTGTACTTCAGGTCTTAATGTCAGGGGAAGTGGTCTTGTGGAACAGGCTTCGAATTGCATTTAAATTACCCTGTTTTGTCTCCAAAGGGAAATTAAATGTGACATTTCCCCGTTATCGTGTAATCTATATCAGACTTGGCCAAATTAATGAAAAAAAGAGGTAGATTTAGTACTGCTATCGCTTAATAAATCCCAATTCAAGGTAATAATTTATCAGACGTGCCTTGTACATGACAATGATTAAGTTGTTTAGTCATCGTCTTGAAATTAGCCAACTGCCAAAACTGGAGTGAGGAAATTACACAATTAGCTACAATTTTATTGCGCGGCCAGTGGTAGACATATCACACCTGTTTGATCCGAGATAAGCGAAGTCAGAGGTTATCTGTGCTTTGTATCTAAATGTCGAAATAACTGAGACTTATTGTGTTAAACTTTTCTATTTTCTGGAAGTCATTATAACCAAAAACAATCGAAAGTGCTTTATTGATATTAATAATTTCCAGAATATAACTCTGGCAAACAGTAACCGAAAAATCCATCTGTTGAAACCATGTGGAGCCATGTTGAAGCCAGATTAATTCCCACAGCTGGCGTTCAAAAACAAAGAAGAAGAAAACAAAATACAAAAAACAACAACAAACGAACAAACGTTTAATGATAAGAAGTTATCAGTTAATCTGCATGCGACGAACTAACACCATTCCCAAATGAACCAGTCATTTGTGTTTGTAGGGAACGATTAACAAATGCGAAAGTGAGCTTTGGCTAACTCTCAAAAAGCTATGCAATACGTTACTTCGAGTATTGTACGTATTTGGTACAATGTCTAACTTTCGGTTTTGGAAAACCCAATTCGTTTGAGCCCGTCCTGGATACATTTTAGAACCTTTGGTACTGAATCCTTTGTTTGTATCCATATTATACTTAGTTGCACATTGAACATTAACACCATAGCTCTCA
Source organism: Marthasterias glacialis (assembly GCA_911728455.2). NCBI lineage: Eukaryota > Metazoa > Echinodermata > Asteroidea > Forcipulatida > Asteriidae > Marthasterias > Marthasterias glacialis. The sequence goes on along the minus strand of OU452230.1, from coordinate 4,471,331 downwards.
CCTATGTTCAATGTGATAACATACTGATGTTCCAGAATATATAATTGAAATTTGATAAACGACTGTTTCGACACACTTGACATTTGAACGAACAACAGTGTCGGGAATATATTTATGTTTTGATGGTAGATTTTTATATATTTGCTATATGATACCATACGCAGTTGATGTTTCCACACAAAACAATACCTCAAGGTATTGTCATTTTACATCCAATAAACGTGTTTTTTTCGTCCTTTCTTCTTTTTGTGTTATTAGTCTTTTCTTTGTCTTCTCTTTCTCGTAGGGATATTTAAAACGTTAACAGATGAGTTTAGTTTGATGTGTTTAATCGGCATTGTTGTTAACACGTTTTACTAACCGTAATTACGACACTAATTGTAATCATTTTCACCAGTTTCTGTTCAAACTACACATTATTACCCATAATGTCCATGGTTTCAGAAATGATTTGCATGTACCTTTAATGACGTTTTATTGGCCCTTAGGGGAATGCAAAAACTTCATAATGCGTACAAGAGTTAACATATTGTGGTCGTTCCACGTCTCTTCGTTAATCATCAATTTTTTTTCGGTTAAGCAGTTAAGTTTATACTAGATCCAATTAATTTGCTGCGTACATCTGAATAGAATTAACCTGCTCTTCATTTGTTTCTGTTGTGATTGGGGAATGTTAACATCCTGAGAGGAAATGACTCGGCTACCATTGTTTGGACTGGTATACTGGTTCAATCATTGATGAAATGGTTGATATCATTAATAATGTATAGTATCAATGTGGTTTATTGTTTGAATGTTTTTTATGTTTACTATGCGTATTTGTTTGAAATGTGCCTATAAAATTAACAACTCACGTGTTACATTAACCATTATTCAAGCACAACAGAAAATGATATTCAGCAGGAAACAAAGTCAGTGACACTGAAGCCGGGACGAAACTTGGGTCACAAAGAGGTAAAACGCATGACACAATATGGTATAAATATTCACGTCACACGCAACAAAATATCAAGACTAGTCCAGAAGTTTTTATCAAATGACCTGTCCAGCAACGGAACCGAAAGACAGCACGACGTTGACCTCTGTAGTTCCGTAATATGGGTGGATATGAGACCAAACAAAATAAAAATAATAAATAAATAAATAAAATAACATGACATAAAAAGGGGGTGGACTAATGGTACCGTATCATCATTTGAGGTAAGGACCCAGTGGCAACTGTTACTGGACTGGTAATGCTAGTTTAACGATTGGTGAAGTCGTTTAATTATTTACAATGTATTATCAATATAATATGGTTTATTGTTCGCATGCTTTGTCTTATTTATTAAAAACCTGTCATCCATAAGGACGAGTTATATAAAGTTCAAATCATAGAATAGATCGGTATAAAAAATATATATATAAACATGTTTATATAGACATATCGATAAAACACTGTAACACAATATCAAAATTGTATTCCATGAGTGGTTTTATCAAAGAACTTAGATCAGCAAGTTAATTGAATGATAACACGCTATTGATCTCGCCCAGCTTATCCGAGTCAGGCATTGAGTCTGCAGTTTGTAATGATAAACTTATATTCAAAGGGAGCCCGATCGAATCTGTTGTACACGTCATAAACGATAACCAATGCGAGGACCCCTCGAATGGTGAACATACTGGACTATGTTAACACAGTATTAATGGCATTAGTGGATAGAAACTACCGATACATGTCTGAAAAGTCGTGGTTTCTTATGGTTCGGGTATGCATACATTAACTGCATACATTATAAACATTGTTATTTTTGGGACTATGACATTTTAACAATACTATATGTCTGTTACAACAAATTGCACTGATTCATTATTTGTCCGATATTTGCATCTGTTTTGTGCATGCCTTGAAGATGGAGATGGGATATGGGTAGATGCAAGGACGGGGACAGGAACAATGTTAGTTCGAACAGCTATGCAGAATCTTAGAAGCCATCTACTGTTAAATATTGTTGTAGGTTCAATCAATAATTGATTTAAACAAAACAATGTCCAATTCTTCGTGGACTTGACGTCGAGCTAGCAGAACACAATCATTTGAATGCTTTCCCAGGTTCCAGGATCTAAAAAAAAAAATAACAATTAAAGCCACCATAATGTTTTCGCCCTTGCATTAAAGTTGCATGGACCCAACTTATCTGAACGTTCGTATGTTATTTATTTATTTACATTTGTTTTATTATTATTTGTGTATTATTATTTTCTTTTAATTATTAGTTAATTTTTGTTCATTTATTTATTTATATTTGTATATTATCACTATTATTTGTCTTGCCTTATTTTATTTATTCATTTATTTATTTTTTCTTGTGGTGTTTTTTTTTTTTTTTTTTTTTTTTCCTCCCCCCTGTTTTCTCTTGGAACAAATTTTGACAGATGATGCTGTTTCATATGGGATGGACAATGAACGCGATACATGTAACATTCAAAATGGTTTGTCCATAGCCATCAGACATGATTTAATGTCGGGACCCAAACATTGCCCCCCCCCCCTTTTTTTTTTTTTTTTTTTTTTTTTTTTTAGTTTTTAACCAATACGTCATTGGCAATGTTGTATTTTTATTTTGTTTTTGTCTCCGGCAATACCTTAATGAAATGAAAGCGTGCAACTTTCTCGATTCTACATGAATAGCTAATTAAAATTTCAATCAACAGTTTCGGGTCAAATCGGCCAGAATTTGGACCTATCATGTTAAATTATGCAACTACTGGATTTTATCTCAGTGACCAATACTTTGCGGTACAGAGCAACACTTCAGTCTTGAGACGCTGTGCGGCAGTGAGTTTTCCCGTATACTGATAGACAACTGCATCGATTGTGCGGGAAGCCATTTTGTTTTGGTTATCATTACCTAGGACTCAAATGCCACAGTTTTGGGGGTGAAGGCGATGTCGAGTCTCTCGAAATCATCTGCTACTGCAGACACGTTTAACCTTGTAATTGACTTCTTGTTTAGAACAAAAACGTTAATGACCTCACGTTTCGACTCTTGTGCAGAGTCTTTCTCAAATGGTAAATCGGCTACATAGACGCAAGTTCTAAATGTTGGTCAATTTGTATTTAAAGGGGCCGTGCCGTCATGATTATAGCAGGCACGTGAATAGTGATTGAAAGATGAACTCTCACCCAGATACTGGCACGGGCCCACTTGCGGTTAAATCACTAAGGGTGCCGTCTTTGTAAAATTGTGATGTGACTGCCGGCGCGCATGTGGGCGTAGTAACTGGGTTTTTCCATTACAGTAATAATCGTGACGACACAGGCCCTTTTTAACTTTTAACGACCAATTTTATAGATTCGAGAAAAATTCATATTTTATCCATGCAACTTGTATTATATAAATGACCATAACCAATCCAAACAGGGCTTAAAGCAAACAATCACATCAATTGTCACCCTTCCAAACTTTTATAAAAAAAAAAAAAAAAAAAAAAAAAAAAGTTTGACTATTATTAAAAGACTAGGATAATTTCATTATGATTGACATTGTTTTAAACATATAAGTGCTGTTTCGATAGCGTTGCTTTATACATGCTACATTGTTTTAAAATTAGGGTAATTAACATTATTTGAAAGCAATGATTATACTATTGATTCGGGTTTGACAAAGAAACCAAAGTTCTGTTATATCTTAAAAAAAACATGACACAGCATTTTAAACCAGGTCCATTATGAGACACATTCTGTTCATTGTTCCCCAGCACGTTACTAATGAGAATTGGAAGCAGTGCTGTTAAAAGCTACGGGCGTGGTTGCCTTGCCTTGCCCGTGTTATTGCATCCAAATCGTGGTTAATGAGAAGGACCTTCAATAATTATCACCGCTGGAAAGGCTATACCCTTTCAGAACGATACCTAACCAAGACACTCGTGCTGTACCATTGTCCCTTCGCACACCTTTCCTAAAAGTCCTTAATAAATGATTAGTGGAGAGAGTGTGTGCATTTTGTCGGAAATTCCCCATCTTGCTTTTACGCCATGCTCTGGTTACACCACCGAGGATTTCGTGGTTACACAGTAACCTGGTCTAATGAATTAAGGGGTCGAATTAAGAGCATCAATGGTTAACATCAAAGAAAGCAGAGTGGGGAATAGGTTAAACTAAACAAAGGCGACCTGGTCTTCTACACACTTACCCGCACCGATGGTTAAACTGTGGGTCAAGCTAGACTTGAGAAGCCTTTTTTTCCCCTTCTTTTCTTTGTTAGTATGCACTAATCCACGCAGCTTGTTCATGGTGGTACACTACCACAGCTTTGGGTGTCGCCCGCACGCGTGCGCGTTGCGACAAAGCGCGTCAGCCGCACATTACGTACCAACCAACATGTATGATTAACAGTGCGTTTGCGTCGATGCGCGCGTGCGGCGGCCATGAAAGCTGCAGCGGTGGTGCAAAAAAAAAAAAAAAAAAAAAACATGGACGAGCTGTTCGGAGTAGTTTATACATAGCGGTCATATAGACGCACTATTAAGATGGCACTTTATTTTGAGTCATATAACAACATTCACACATCATTCTTGTATTTTTATCGGAGGTCTAACAAAAGGAATTGGAATATAATCCCTTCAAATATATCGAAAAACACTATTGAAATGTAAGTATAGCGGGAATACTACAGGCTGGGAAGCGCGTCTTTGTACTTTTTTTTTTTTTTTTTTTTTTTTTTTTTCGTAAGCGGATGTTGACACATAATAACTATAAATAAATACTCTTTGAAGGGACGAGGTACAAAGAATGGCATTTTCATGTTTTCATTTTACGTCCATCCCCTGCATAGGCCTACTTGGTGCCATGTCTTTCATCCCCCTTTTTTAACACTGAAGTCGCTGACTCCATTGTACTTCACACTTCAGCTGTCCAATGACAGTCTGCGTCAGCCGAGCCGAACGTGTTGGATATCCCACATCATTGTGTCGAAGAGGGAAAGTGCAGTGGCTACTTTTAGCACAAACGGTACCTCTGGAATTTGTGTTTATGTTGTAGGTGTTATAGTTTGATGAATAATTAAAATATCCCCCCGGTTGACTTTTACCGTTATGGCCACAGAGTGATATTCAATCCATGGGCAATGTTCTGCGAATCAACAATGGCGCTGTCCGCAGCCGTATATTGCGCCGCAGCCTGAATTGTTCAACCGTGTATTGAGTTTCATTCGACAATCGTCTATAATGTTATCGTATTACAAGGGAAGTTCAGCAGATTTGTCATATGAACAATCCGGTATAGTTTGTTTACTTCTCCGGGCAACAAGGATAAATCTCACCAATCTGCCAGTTAACTACTCAAGCCACATAGCCGGTTAATCTGCATTTACAGTTTGACACGCGTTTAACTATAATGTTTAAATCAATCACACACTAAAGATGATAATCGCTGGCTGTTCGGATAATTACGCATTGACAACATGCCATACGCTAATTCGGTTATTTATGCACTTTGAAGTAGGGGGAAGATCACAACGTAGATATAGAAGAAAAAAAATAAATAAATAAAATAAAACAAGAATATCAAGCAGACGAAAAAAAAATGCCTAGTTGGGATGCAGGCGAAGTCGATTTTGTATTTGATAGGAATTCCTGAAGAACCATTGACATATAATGAGACGGGAGGGTACCAAGAACCTTGCTCTTCGAGAAATCGATAAGTAAACCACTGGGAATAGCCAGTTACCGTGGAATGTTTCGCTTCGAAGGCGATGATAAAAGTTGAAATGTGATTGATGGATATGAATATTGAAAAAAACATCAATATTAAAACCCATCGATCGTACAAACACACTTAGTTTGTATGATGTCCTGGAAGAGATGAAGGGTTACTTTCGGAGAGAATTGATCTTTCAACAGTTTTGAGATCAATTTAAAACTGCATGGTTAATAAAGCCCACAGAGGAAAGAGGTCTGATCCCATACAAAGTTGAACCCAGTCTAAATGACGCTACCGATGTCAAAGATGCTGACAATGATGATGGCGGTGGAAAGAGCCATTTGCATGTAAAATGGGTGTATACATGAATGGCTAGACACATCGCATTATGTTCCCAAAATTCATCGAGTTCACACGTTTGTTTTTCATTTAATTTGAATATAGACCGAGGTAGCATTTTTTGTATTTAGTTATTATTATTTTTTTGTTTTACTCTCACAGCAAGACCTGGCGCTGTATACCGTTGGTAGACTCCTTCAAACAAATCTCGAATTAATGAGTAATTAGATCAACCCAAACTCCCAACGGTAACCTCAACGGTTGATTCGCCAGACGAGGGTAACACATCCGTAAATTGTCAGGTCGCATAAATGCTATGCTAATGTAAGAGCCTATTCACTGTTTTGATGATGATACACAGTTGTTCAAAATTAAATGCACGTATTATGCCGATATTTCTGCTGTGCTTCTGCGCTCATGGCATTAAGTACCTATTTGCAATCTACTTATCTGTTCTAATCAGGTCACGTAATTGCCAAGACTACCCCCAATGTTCGACAAGATCAATTGCAAGGGATTTAGTAACCCTCTTGGGGTATCATCCAGCAATCGTGATCCTTCCCGTGAACCCGTATCGGATTTCATCACAAACACATAAGGAATAACGCAAAGAAGTTGTAACTTTTGTGGGCTGTGCAATGCATACGTTAGAGAAAATCATGCATTTATATAGCCACACTACTTTTGGAAAAAAAAATGTAAATCTAGACTCGAAAATATAATTGATTGAAACCCTTCCCACGTCTGCCTACTTGCCAGGTTGTCCATTTCAGGCAGCAAAGGAATACAAACGAGGATATTGAATATCTCTCTTTATTTTTACCTCTAAGCTGAGCATACAGGCGATCGAGTATCTCATTCCTACCTACACGTATAGATCGCATCTTACATCATAGGGGAAAAGGGGGACAAGAAAGGGTCTTCTAAGAACATTGACAAAATAATGCAAAAAACAGGACATATCTTGCGATTATCCCCTGGAAAGTTCTCAAACTTTCTGTTTCGTTTCTTATGTGTTACAAACACGGTACGGTGAATAACGTGAAACTCAAAGAATTTGTGTGCAAAGACCTGCCTGAAGGGGGAAAACAATTGTGTAACAGTGAAGGTATCGTCAGGCCTTCACCATCCCCGATGCAAGTTGTTTCTTTAGATCTCGAAGATGGCTTAAAAGGTTGGAGGTCTCCAGGCAATTTTATCAACCTCTCTGAGGGACAATAGACAGCACGGCGACAAAAGTGAAGTTATCTAATAGGCCTAGGCCCCTACGCCAGATTTAGAAGCGTTCATATGTGACGTTCAAACCGTTATGCATTATATCATTTTTTTTCCAAGTCCCTCTATATTCCCCATCCATTTCGTACTCAATTAAATTTCAGCTTAATATATGTATTTTTGTTCCCTCAACGAACGCATTAGCCAATTTAAATTGACTCGTCTACAAAGTAAATGCATATCGTGCATATACACGGCCCTAAAGAAAGAATGCAATAATAACGTTGCAGGGATATTTAATACGTACTTGTACCTATGAAACACTCCCTGAAGCATGACTCTCCAGCTACTTCTTGAACTGCTTCCCATGTCCACATCTATTCCATGTGGATAGCCTATCAAAGGCATTTTACAGATGACAATCGGAAACAGGGAAGATTAAAAACAAACATGTTCTCTCCCTCCACTGAACGTATGATAACGCCAGTGGTTGGAATAATGTCTGACTGTTATACTTACACCCCCACACACACCAACAACATGTTATTATCAAACTCGAATGTCGCCAACACGCTCAAATACCTCAGCTGGTAAATCTCATGGGGTTTTTCCGTTACCATTATTATGATTTTTAGTATTATAATAAACATATGTACATAGAAAGAATGCAATAATGACGTTGCGGGGATATTTAATACGTACTTGTACCTATGAAACAGTATTATTATTATTATTATTATTATTTATTATTATTATTTATTATTATTATTTTTTTTTTTTTTTACTTTGTTGTCTGTTCGTTTTGTCCAGTTTGGTGTAGGTTGTTAAAAGCTTAAACAAGATTCACCAAAACCTTGCAATGTTTTCCACTCAAATAATTAAACGAGGTCGATATAATTCTAGGTCCTCTGACAGCATGTAATTTGATTAATGTGAGCGAAAGTCAATTGTCACTGATAAAATATTTGACCGGTTTATAAATAACTGAAGGGGTTTCACTTTCTATTACCTTATGGGACAAGTGACATTTTTATATGTTTGACGTAGGTCCGAAATTCCTCTCGAGAAAACGCCCGAGTCTTGTTTAGTGCCCTGAGTCCTCTTCCCACGTACATGTGGTACGAAGAGCACCTCGTCATGTCGAACTCGCCTAGGCAGAACGTGGGTGCATTATATTACCTCCTTGTAACATACTCTCATAGTTGTAACGTTGTATAAATATGAGAATATATATATATATATATATATATATATATATATATATATATATATATATATTCATAAATCATTTTTTTTGAAATTTAACTTAAGCATTTCACACATCGGAGTTATTTTCAACAGTGTTGATGATGCCTGATATCAATTTCCCAACTGAAATGAAAGGTGACACCGAACGTGTTTTATTTGTTTTCTCTTTTTTTGTCTGTATACCCTGCCTTCTTTGCTTTTATTAGCTCTCCTTTTTAATGTATTATTTTTATTATTTTTTTCGTTATTACTATTTTTTTTTTTTTTTTAGGTCTCAAAGGAAATTCCTAACCATTTTATTCGAAGGCTAGTACACACGGAAGCTATAACGGTAGTCCACTTTACATTTCACAGCCTAATGCGTCTTGAATGCCCAAATATTTCCGTAGTTTTCTCAGTCGTCCGTTGATGTTTGATTTTCGTTTTTGAATT
>OU452230.1:4397411-4457411 GCA_911728455.2 Marthasterias glacialis | reverse complement strand
CTTGATTTAGATTTTGTATAAATTGGCTTAGAATACAATCGATGTGGTCACTAACCAGTTCCGACTTCTGATTAACTCTTTCTGGCGTTTCGTATTGGCAACTTCAGCAGCAAATACCGGGGGTAAATTAAACCACTTGATGTTTGACCCTTTGGGGAAATCGTCTTGACTTCATAATGAAATTTCAAACTCATTTTGTCAACACGAAACAACAACATAAAAAGTATGCATTTCTTTTCTGACAATTACCCGAGAAAAGGTTTAAGATGGACTTTCACCACTGGAACCCTTCATTTATGCGTTTCATTTATGCGTTTCATCACACTTCAAACTCTGTTCGTAATCAAGTTATTTCATGGCAACTACAATTAATCCTTGAAAAAAAAAAAAAAAAAAAAAAAAAAAAGAGGAAAACAATTCATGCATAATAATGTTTTTAAGGCGCGTATTCAACCGTATTAATTTGGGAAATAATCCTAGGGCGTTTTGTAAATTTCACTACTTATCAATGCTTCACATTGTCTTCAGTTTGAACACTTCCCAGGCAGTAGTTTACTTACAGGGTGTTTGGTTGCGAATTCTGACTGTAATTTGACTAATATTTAGAGTACATCATACCAAAACAACAGGTGTGTTTTTCACCATCCTTAAACATAATAGTGTTTAAGGCTGTGTTTATATATATATATACATATACAAATTGGGGGTGAGTAAAGAAAATTTGGCTGATGCTGGACTTGAACCCGCGACCTCTCGAATACCGCACGAGCGCTCTAACCAATTTCTATATAAATTTATATCGATTAAAGCTTCCCTGCCTTTAGCAGCAATTATAAAATTATGTCTGCACTTTTTAATACAAAAATGCTTCGCTGGGTGTGGCCCGCTGTAGTAATTTACATGTTCGTTAAATTAAAAACACGTCTGGCGTGAAACAAAAATAAAATGAAAATAAAATAATTGAGTTGATTACATTTTAGTTTTCAGTCAAGCATGTTAACATTAACACACAAATAGGTACATGAGTGGGGGAAAAAAATACCCCCCAGGAAAAGAAAATAATCTACCTGCGTAGATGGCGCGCACTTCGATATTATATATAAAATACACAGTATTTGCAAGTAACTTAATGGTTACTATTGCGTGACAGCAACTAACACATCACATATAAAATACGGGAGAGAGATTCATCCACGCGTCACGCACTTTAAGCTCGTTAAATTTAGTTTGCTAATTATACCATTTTTCGATACCAGTACTTGGTAATTGAATCTTCGGCCTTGGAGTTGGCGTTGGCACGGAAGCCCTTTAATTTACGGTAAAGAACACACTGATAATAATGCAAGACGACATTATTTATGAAAACATTCTAATCTAAGACCAATGATACCTAGCACGGACGGTGAAAAAGATGTCAATATGTAAAAAGATATAAACGAGTCGTTGCTCATTCATTTTTTTCCTAAAGGGAAAACATTTGTTTGTTTGTTTGTTTGTTTGTTTGTTTGTTTGTTTGTTTGTTTGTTTGTTTGTTTGTTTGTTTGTTTGTTTGTTTGTTTGTTTGTTTGTTTGTTTGTTTGTTTGTTTGTTTGTTTGTTTGTTTGTTTGTTTGTTTGTTTGTTTGTTTGTTTGTTTGTTTGTTTGTTTGTTTGTTTGTTTGTTTGTTTGTTTGTTTGTTTGTTTGTTTGTTTGTTTGTTTGTTGGGTTGTTTGTTTGTTTGTTTGTTTGTTTGTTTGTTTGTTTGTTTGTTTGTTTGTTTGTTTGTTTGTTTGTTTGTTTGTTTGTTTGTTTGTTTGTTTGTTTTTGGGTTTTTTTTTCCCCTCGTATGTCTTTCATTTTCATGTTCAAGGTTGCGGCAAAATTACTGTGTTGTTGCTGCTGCTGCAAATATAATCAAGGGTGACAAAACACTAAACAATTATTAAACACGTTTATTTATTTATCTTTTTATTATTATTTTGTTTTTTATGCATTTCAGGAGCACCCCCTAAGTCAGTAGTAAATTGCATTCTGAGCAGAATAGAACAACATTTATGAAAGAAGCAAATCGCATTTAAGATTTTTTTTTTTTTCTTTTTTTTTTACATTATTCAAACATTGTCCGAAGTCGAGCGCATCAAGTTATGATTGCAAAACTACCAAACAAAATGAAGCCATTTTTTGTGTTTTCATCCGCCGCGTAATTGAAATAGATTCCAATTGCCTACTAACGTGATTTTGAACTTCAACTTGTCAACTAACATGATTGTGGAAAATATTCAGTCCCGGACCAATTGCTTGCATTTACATGATGCCTTTAAGCGGTTGTGTAGTATAGCACTACGTCGTCTATAATGGCAATCGAAATGTATGACGCGCCAAGCAAGATTCTATGAAGTCCAGGCACGAAATCCGTCTGCCAGGTTTCTTAACACGTTTCGGAACTCTTCGGATAACAAGTGTTCTCTAATATACAATAAGATTGTTTTATTAATGCTATTTCGTTTTGTAATATTTATTTTATTTTGTATGTTATTAATTTCCATGTTTTATATTTTTAACGGTGCCTTTCATTATGCTTTAATTAAAATGCATAATCTGAAAGCACCTGGTTAATCTGTAAGCACCTGGTTTGTACTTTTTTTTTTTATTTTTTTTTTATTATTATGTTTATTTTATAAGCAACGAGGAACACTTGCTTTTACTATCGTATCTTAAACGCTGTTGGACTGTATTTAAGTGACGTATACCTGCAAAAGAGGTCTGAACCACCGACTCTGATACAGTTGACAATGACAGGTGACAAACACGTGACAATGACAAAACAAAGGAAAACAAAATATCATCAACAAACAAATTAGGCTCATACGTATCGTCTCCGTTTCACGGACAAAATATAAATAACCGAAAGCGCTGATATTGAAAAACAAAAGCAGGATGGATACTTACAAATGACGTGTAACTCGCTGCCTTACAAAGAAAGTCACCAAGTTCCCATGTTTCAGTGACTGCAACGGTAGCCGTCGGAATGACACATATCGTCAGCATAGCAATGTCACTCAGCGCTAAACTGGCTACAAAACTGTTGGTCACAGTTCGCATATCACGATGTCTGAAGATAATATGGAGTACCAGGGAGTTACCAGTGATCCCCACAGCTGCAATTAACACCATGAGGACGGGGAATATTAACCCAGTAATCGGCTCGACTTCCCCGAGCCCCGCAAGGTCATCATGGGAGCAGTTTGCACTGGTTTCCTCCATTGTTCTGAGACAGTTGCGTCGCTTTCGTAGAGCAGCATCCACAAGTTTGTTTGACTCGTTCAGTGTTTGATATGAGGGTGTAATGGGCAAAACAACTTCTCAGGGGAAATGTCAATGATGTACAAGAGTTAAATAATGCACAGGAGCTAAATGAATGAGCCGTGGTAATAACTACTAAGCATCGGTTTGAAGAGAAGTTGCCTACTGTATAACAAAAGGAACAGGCAACATCACCGCCTCGACTTCTCAACTGTTTTAAAAAATACAATCTGCTATCACGAGAGACTAGGGAGAGCGAATGAACGGGCTGCAGCCAACACGTGTCGTTTTGTATGTCTGCAAACTGCAGCCAACGCACGGAGGGAGAGAGATCACTGGTGCCCCAGAACCATACAACACACTCGGAGCTAACAGGGCATCTTCGGCAGTCCCCCGTCGAATACGCATGCTCGCTCTGTAGTGTGTGCTGAAGCCAGGTACTTGTCACGTGATGTTGGGTCCTCAATTCCTGACGGATTGACTAAGAATTGTCAACTATGGCACGGGGGTGTCGGTCGTATCTCGTAAAAACTCAGGTCTTATACAGAATTATGTTTCCCTTAGTGGAAATAAGCAAAACAACACAACACATCAACAACAAGCAATACATCGAGTGCCTGCTGCGCTGTTTCTAGTGAATATGGTTTACATTTTTTTTAAGAGTCTCATAATGAATGATGATTTCAAACCGCTTGGATGGAAAACACATAATTGTATGCCTCCCGATAAAAAAAAAAAAAAAAAATATATATACATAAAAGCGGTCCATTAGGAAATGTCGCATTTAGACCCTCGAGCCAAAGATGTTTTTCACTAAGCCTTTTCTAATGGCAGAAAATCTATGTACTTATGAGTGAATTTGTCAAAGTGACGAATACTTCAAATCAACTTGTGAGTAGCCGATAATGGAGATATTAAAATACGATCAGCAGAATGGGTCTGTTTGTCGATCTATCCTTTATCGCATAATATTTTTGTTGTCTTCTTTAAAAAGCGGGAAATTTATGTCAATTAATATTTGCCTGTTTTCAGGGTGAGCAGTACTGTATGGCCACTTATGCCTCAATGGGGTTGACGGATAAGTGCAGTTTGAACGTCGTGTCTTCCGATTTTATTTATGTTTGTTTTATTTATTTATTTATTATTTTTTTTTTTTTTACTATTATTTATATCTATATATCTATATGTATATATTGTTTAATGCAGGCAGTGGAAACTTAGTCGGCTTTAAAGCCACGCTCGTGCTCTGATCTTGTTATGTACATAGGGTGCTGATAAGCGTATCTCACCTTGTGCGTCATTAGCATTTGTTTCCTTTCTATTTGTGTCTTTGTAATCATTGCTACCTATCTGGGGTAGGAAGGTTGATTGTGTGGCGTCTTTTTTTTGTTGATGAAATCTTCAAATGTTATCTGTAATTACTGTTTCGCTTAAAGTAAACCCCTCCACAGACGTCTCAGCTTGATTTATTTGATGATAAGTAGGACCTGTTCATCTTGATTATGATGTATTAAAAATTGTGCTGCATTAACTTAACAGAAGTTTGGTTCATTGTGGGATGACACGGGTTTAACTTCCCGCTGCATCTGCTTCATCAAAAGTCTCATTGGCACACGTGTAAATAATACGTGATGTCAGTAGAAGCAATGCAAACAGAACAGCGTAGAGCGACTGTGTAACATAAAGCACAAAATGCTTTTTTTTCAAAAAAAAAAGAAGAGTACAGAAGAAAAAAAAGACCCATTTCAGGTGGTATGTGCTGGGAAGGTTGCGTTATCGATCCCGCAGATCGTAATCCTGTACGGTAATCCTACCCAAGCAAAATTAATTTCGAGGCGAAAATTCACGCTGCTTCCCTCGCTTCTGTAGAAATCTACCCTAGCAACCGATGCTTTGTAATTGTATTAGGCAAGAACGACGACTAGCTCCTAACCAGGGGAAATACTGCCTTAAAAGAATTTTCTTAGGATGAGGCCCTATGATGGCCGGTGCTATATTGCATAATACAGCGAGGGACTGGGTTGTTTTCGGCTGCTGTAGCAAGCAGAGCTCATTTGAATTGGAAATTTAAAACAGTAAATTGCGCATTTACGCAAATTATTTAGTACTTTTCTTGGGCAAACTGTTAGGCCCTGTTTATTAATGGTTGGTTTACCTCTTTGAACTTGACAGATGATAATACAATCCTACTTGCCAGTATGTATCAGTGCAGTCTTGGATGTTTTGATGTGATAAAAAAGGATGTGGCACAAACAATGTAATCATAAACCAAACAAAACAAATGATTTACCAACCTAAATGTTAATTTAAGGGTAGAAAACGTCAATAAAACGTCAATATTTAATGAATGACTGCAGCTGCAATATGCTTATTCAATATGCTTATTATAAAGGTCAAAGTATGTCTGGAAATAACTCAGTGTACCCAAACATTAAAAGGGTCAAACGATAGCTAAGATCATCGAGTGCTTTATTTGCACAATGCAAGTATTAATGGGATAGTGGTTTGGAGAAAATGCACATCATTTCAAGACATCGAGCTTTTCAAGCTGAAATGTGACAACCGTTAACTTGTTTAACTGATCGGAAGGTTTATTCCATTTTTTTTTTCTTTTAAATTTTGTTTGTATATTTAAATACAATCAATTTATGTTTTTTTTTTTTAAGTTGTCTATCGAAACTTTATCATCACAATCATCATTCAGTTTGTTTGTTTGTTTGTTTGTTTGTTTGTTTGTTTGTTTGTTTGTTTGTTTGTTTGTTTGTTTGTTTGTATATTAGTTAGTTTGTTTGTTTGTGTGTTTGTTTGTTTGTTTGTTTGTTTGTTTGTTTGTTTGTTTGTTTGTTTGTTTGTTTGTTTGTTTGTTTGTTTGTTTGTTTGTATATTAGTTAGTTTGTTTGTTTGTTTGTTTGTTTGTTTGTTTGTTTGTGTGTTTGTTTGTTTGTTTGTTTGTTTGTTTGTTTGTCTGTTAGTTAGTTTGTTTGATTGTTTGTTTGTTTGTTTGTTTGTCTGTTGTTAGTGTTATTGTTATTGTTGTGTTTTGTTGTATTTGTTTGTTTATGTTGTTGTTGTTGTTGCTGTTGTTGTCGTCGTCGTCGTCGTCGTCGTTGTGTGTGAAGACTCTCGTGTCGTGGCCGTGTGCTAAGTGCAACAGACTCGAGCTCTCGTGTCCTTGGTCAACAGAGTCTGGTTTCGAGTTCCGGTCTTGACATTTGTGTCTTTGAGCAAGACGCTTAACCGTTATCACTTCGTCCGTAGGAAGGGACGTCAAGCCGTTGTTCCCTTGTATTGTGTACGACACTAAATAAATAAATAAAATGTTAAGTGGTTCGCCTTCGTGATACAGGACATGGCTGGCTGCTGATTGCGCATTATCACTTTGTAGAACCCATACCCATACAAGTTGCTGTATGAATGGGTCTTATGGTTCAAAAGTTGACATACCCGTCTTAAAACATATTTAGCGGTTTGCGACACCCTTAGATGAAACGCATGGTTGTTATCCGTACTATAAGACTGGACACAAATGAAAATTTATTTGATAGAACATTTCCACCGAAGGTATTTTCAAGTGAAATATTTATTGAATAAACACAATGCGCAAGCACAATAAGAGCTGCAGAAACCTTGAAGTTACTTACCATGTTTCATCTTTCATCTTTTCTGTAAAAAAAGCATCTTGATCCCCCGGCAAATCGACACAGACCTATACACATTTAATGAGTTACACATAATAGGTGATGATGTGTTTCTTCACTTCCAAATGCAGACTCGTTGCGACTTCAAAACACTAATGCAGAATAGATTTCAATCTATTATTGAAAATGCGGTGTTCAAATGGCATTGTTTCTTTTCGATGGAACGCCCTTCCTCCATGTCAACCGAGACCTACATTTAACTATTAATGACTTTATCTGAATTGTAATTTTGGACGACTAAAAAACGTTAGTCTGGGATAATGTCTTCACCCGTGTTGTGTGTTGAACAAAACCAGGCGTTCAACTCACTACAAACAGCAAACGTTATCAGATTGAGCCAGATAGTTAATCAGATTTCGCAAAATGAAATATATCATTTTGTTTCCGCCTCAACACCTTATTTTTAAATTAAATTCTTCTCCACCGTATACAAGCTTGCAAGTTTGACCTTTATAAATTTCATTGTTTTTTTTGTTTTTTTTCGAACTGGCAAGTCATGCGACTAGGCAGTCCGTGTAATGCAACATTGTTTTCATTTGTGTGTTCCGTGATTTGATCCATGTTCACGTTATAAATTTCAGCTGTTTTATAACGCGATTATGTCCAGGTTAGTTGCCAGTATGCCTCGTGTATCTGCCAAGATTAAACATAACATTTGCCAACCCACTCTCCTTTAAACAGGTCAGAGGTAAAATGTTCTGCGCTATTAATAACATGTACTTCTATTTTATTTTGTTTTATTTATTTGATATATTTCATTGTTTGTTAAAGGTAACATTATACGATCGGTAAAGCTGATACTGCAGTGTTCTTACTTTGTGTGATTCAATATAGACACATTAAAACAATTAACAATTTGGGCTAAATCCGTCATCCGATTCAGGAGAAAATGTTGAAAACCATGCACACTTTTCAGTTTGTTAACACACTGTCCTTAGTTGTGCTACAACCGAAATTAAAATTAGCTTATTCACTTTCTATTTGATTGACTTTTTACAGTATTCCAGACAAAACAAAAAATATTGATTTCGAAGATCGGTACTGCTATGAACTTCATGATCAGTAAGAAACGTAAACAGTAAAAAAAATGTACAATAAACGTTGTGCAAGTTCTGACTCTGTGACCTCCATTTAAAACTATTCGGACTAATATAATTAATTATGACATTTATAAATCATGCACAGATAGTAAAAATGTTAATTAGTCAATCATTTTCTCAATGTTAATTACTCACTCAAGTTTTCTATGTTCTTTGAATACTTAGTACGACCTTGCATGCATATTAAGACTATATAAGTACTTTAATTGTTGTCAAATATAATAGGCACATTGGGTTGCTTTTGAAGATATACGCTGGTTTTCTTGTCACATTGGATACATTATACGTATGTTAAATACATATGCTATATTTTTCGGAGAGAGTGATATATTGTTTGTATTGCTGACCTTTTTTTCAGCCCATTTTTTTTATTTTTTTATTTTTTTTTTTGACGATACGTAATCGTTATATTGTGTCGTTGTATAGAAAACATTGGTCGGGTGAGCTAGTCAGTTTTCAGTTAGCTAAAAGTATCGAAAAATATTATCAATTACGCTATCTTGCAATTGTCTTGTAACCGCACTGTTGATTTTGAATCAATGTTAAAGTTTATGAGTAAATAAATTTGAAATTAATAAAGCTCTAAAATATTTAGCATGCGAATTTTGGTAACTGGTGATTAGCTTCCACTGATGTTAATCAAGTTATACATCCGTGAAGGGCTACACGTGTTTCACGGCATCACGAGCCCATATTAGTGTAGGTTGCCATATTTGTCGTTGCTAGGCACCACTATTAGAGACTGTATCGATTTTCCATGGCAGCGTGGTAACAACAAAGAGTCATTTTATGAGCATTTTTTTGTTCATTCTTTCTCTCTCGCTCCTTTCTCTATATCTCTCTCCTCCTTTCTAAAAACAAAAGTAAAATAAAGACTTGCATATTGTTAAATGTACGATTGAGCAGAAAGTGATTCAGAAGTAGAACACGGCATTTAACATCAATTTACATGCAATTACATGTCTAGTATTTGTGTGTGTTTGTTTGTTGGGTTGCTTGTTTATTTGTCTGTTTGTTTGTGTTTTGGGGTTTTTTGTCTTCTTTTTTTGTGTTATTGTGTTAGTCTGCGATTCATGCACATTTCGACCGAGTCTGCTGCTAGTTTAAGCCGCAGCTTTCGACCCCTCATAACTTATGGACACGGTTACATATGTTTTTACAACTAATGTTAAATGTCGTTAGAATTGCTTTTAATATGTTTATTTAACCTATAATTATGTACCCAGTATGTCACACACCCTGATGGTATTCCACTATTTTTACGAATCATGGGGGGGGGGGGGTATTGCAGTAATAGGCATACAGTTGCAAAAATTACATTTTAAAATTTAACGCGGCAAATCGCTCGTATTGTTAAAGGCGCACATTGTTTATAAATAATTAAATACTCATCTGAAGATATTAACGCTACGAAATGCTTAGTTTCTGGAGACCATACACACAAACATATATATATATATATATATATATATATATATATATATATATATATATATATATATATATATATATATATATATATATATATATATATATATATATATATATATATATATATATAAATAAATAGCGTGAGCAAAGAAAATTTGGCTGATGCCGGACTCGAACCCGCGATATATATATATATATATATATAAACAAAAAAGCAACAACAACAACAACAACATAATCAACAGCAACAGCAACAACAACAACAACAACAATAATAACAACAACACCACCAACAGCAGCAACAACAACAACAACAACAATAGCTATGACAACCACATCAACAAGCACAACCCAACAACACCAACAGGAACAACAACAACAACTTCAACAACGTCAGCAACAACAACAGCAATTGAAACAACAACGGAATCATCAACAGGAACAGCAACATCAACAATATCAGCAACAGCAACAGCAGCAGCAACAGCAACAACGCCATCAACATCGACGGAAACTGCAATAGCAACATCAACAACAGCAACGAACACAGAAATAGCAAAAGCAGCAGCAACAACAACATCAACATCAACTGAAACAGCAATAGCAACATCAGCAACAGCAACGAACACAGAAATAGCAAAAGCAACAGCAGCAGCAACAGCAACAACAACATCAACATCAACGGAAACAGCAATAGCAACATCAACAAACACAGAAATAACAAAAGCAACAGCAGCAGAAGCAGCAAAAGCATAAGCAGCAACAACAACAACAACACCAAACAAACAAAAACAAACAACCAGACACAAACCAAGATATTTAATACCTCCATCGACATTGACCTCAAGAATTGTCGACTTGCTTCAACTAAAAAAAAAATAATGCACGTTTACGAATGCAATGGTAGTAAATTTATAAGTAATGACATGCGTATGCTATAAACGTGCCAGTGGCCTTTTGTCGTCAACGCTACTATAATCTAGCGTAATAATTGTGACGTGACATAGTTTATAACCATATAATGTGAACCACTTAAAGACACACACACAATATCAGTTTCATGTTTAAACAGTCACACTGGCCACACGTTCATCTCACACCGTACAATGGCATGATGTGAATAATGAACATGTTGCACGGCTTCGGTTAGTGCCATTGCTACTGTTTTGTTTTGGAATGTAACTTTCACTATCCATATCCACCACATAATATTTCCGTCAAAAAAAATGTGCACACATCTAAAATTAAGCAATACCATAACAAAGATAACATTAAACATACTTAAATGAACAGTTACAAGCAGTTATCAAACCTCTATGGATTACTAAAGCTAATTATTTAAGACGTTATCTAATGTTTATCTACAGTACAGCCTGCATAAACGAAAACCGAATTTGTGCAGCTTGTTGTATTGTTTTGTTTTTGTTTTGTTTCCCCCTGAATTTCCTTGTCTGTATTGGGACAGTGTGCCTAAATTGGCCTAATTGAAGCCCAAACCTTAACCCAACCGTAGCCATAGCTACGTGACTATATTGTATAGCACGTTAATCGGACTAGCTTCATATTAAAGCGGACAAATTCAGCTACTCATCCCATTTTCTGAAATACTCATCTCATTTTGCACACGCAAATAAGCATCATCGTCAATTAACGCCAGCTGCATGTGGGCTACAGGTTACACTGGTTAAACTATTTAAATGGTTTGTTCACACTTGAGTGTACTGAGTGCCTAACCCTGCTAAGGGTTGAACAGTTCATGATTTTATATATATATATAGTAGTATATACGGGGACTATGATAGTCTGTAACCAATGGAAACCTTGATTTCCTTTGGCCATGGATGTCATATTCATACAATAAACACCATCATGACATTTTTCGCGAAGGAATTGCAACCCTCTAGGGAACAATGGATCTACAGCAATCAGTTACGCTCACATGCTTGATTATTTCCCCCTTAATTGCTTGAAATATCAAGGTAGTTTACATAGTAAAGTGTTCTTGAAGTTCCATGATAACATTCATGAAGGCCCCCCCCCCCGAGTATATAAATAGTCAGTAATCGTCATTACAGCAAGTACAATGTGTGTATGAGTGCCTGTCGAACTAAGCTACGCCCACTTCGTATAACCCTCACACCGCAAACATACACATTCTGGTACGAAGCCTAATACCCTGCTAATAATGTCATCGATTGTTGTTAAAGAGCAAACAAGCCATCCCTTGGACCTTTGGGAAACCGTTTGCTATTCGTTGGACTACATTGGCGAATTGTTTGTACAAAATCCAGTACAGCATGTCTTGGAGAATGGGATTTTATTTTGTTACTTGTTTTTTTGTTGATGCCTATTGCTGGAAAACACCATGAATGAAACATTAATTGAAGGTCCGGGTCATGGGTACTATTATTAAACATTTGGAACATTTTCGGCAGCAACATTTTGGAATATATTAGCAGCAGCAGCAGCAGCAGCAGCAGTAGCAGCAGTAGCAGCAGCAGCAGCAGCAGTAGCAGTAGCAGTAGCAGTAGCAGTAGCAGTGGCAGTGGCAGTGGCAGTGGCAGCGGCAGTGGCAGTGGCTAAATGTAGGCACCATGTTGAGGTTGCAGAGCCGTGCTACATTTAGAGCGCGGGCAACATTTAGGGTGCACATAGTCAGTTGAATTGGACACGGACTGTTTCGACAACGCCAGTAGAATATGTAACTATATATAAGAACATGCAATAAGAACGTGGCGTTTTACCAGTGGTAAAGGAAACTTGGCGTTGCCTTGGGACTTTTCCCTCAACCCCACCCTTCTTCTGTTTGCACCAAAAAAAAAAAATAATAAATAAAAAAATATGTATATATATATTTTGTAATGTGTTCCCATCTGGTTCTATATAAACAAAACAACATACGAATGTGATCATCGTTAAACAGGGGAACGAACAACGTTAGGTATGTTTGTCGTGGCCGAGTGGTTGATGTGTCGGGCTCAAGCTCTGGTGGCTGAGTCATCAGATTGTGGGTTCGAGTCCCGGTCATGACACTTGTGTCCTTGAGCAAGGCACTTAACCATAATTGCTCCGTAAGAGTTGGGGAGGTAGAACCTTCTGCTCTACAAGCCAGGCTTCGGATGGATGATACCCAAGCCTACATCCTTACGGACTGTAAAAGGGGTTACCCTGTTTCAGCCCCAGGAGCAGGTGGCAACAGCCCCTGGAAAACAAAAGTTGGTTTATAGCCCACACCGTCGAGTGGCTTACTGGCCTTGTGGTTTGGCGACTTCCATAAAAAAGGGAATTTGTTGACGATCCTATCAGGTTCACTTCCATTGCGGCAATGGGAATGGATAACGACACCGGATTATACAAAGGGGGGTTCCTGTAAATTGTATTTTCCCCCGGGTTTGACAATTATTTGAAAGGAATCAGATCCCCAGCGGAATTGTACTTGTGTGAACCGTATAGAAAGTTTCCTTTGAGCTGACATTTTGCTGTCTCCCTGATAATTGTTAAATCTTGTACTTTTTATTGCATGTTCCGTGTACTGGTATGCATAATATATTATGGTGTAGTTTATAGATTACCTTGTTTAATGCTTGTTTAAACCAAGACGGATTCTCCAGTCTCCATTCGACAATCCACCTGTCCCAGGTGCTGGCATATTAATAAGTCATAGCA
This sequence comes from Marthasterias glacialis, assembly GCA_911728455.2. Taxonomy (NCBI): domain Eukaryota; kingdom Metazoa; phylum Echinodermata; class Asteroidea; order Forcipulatida; family Asteriidae; genus Marthasterias; species Marthasterias glacialis. Next base: position 4,444,234 of record OU452230.1, on the reverse strand, counting down.
CACCAAAAGGTCGGACCACGGTAACCCTCCTTTTTTTATCAACTCAAAAACAAGTTTACGTGAATAGGGGGAAAAAAATAAAAGAAACATCGATCGGTTGAGTATTTTATTGCAAACAAACTGGCACGTGTTAGAAGGGTGGTGTGCATTTTTAAATTCCTTTCCAAATGGATTGAAAAAAAGAGGCAACATTCGAAACGCAAGCATGCGTGGGACATGGAAAAACATGTACATTGACGTTTTCATTGAAAAACAGGATAAAGTCGGCCTACGTAGATTGCTATGTTTGCAAAAGATCAATCAGACCTCCGGGCAATGTGCCGCTGCGGCATGGGTTCAACAAGGATGTTACCTGGCGAATGCATACGTGGGGCTATTCTCTATTGCGCCTGTATAAAACCACATTCGGGTTAAAAATGCAACTCATTTTGTGATTGTGTCTCTCTGTCTAGAGATGCATATAATAAATTGACTATTGTGTATGTTATATATTGGCCTACACTGCAAATACTGGGGTGTTAAATTGATTCTCTTGGTGTATGTATGTGACAACACCGACATGGTGTTACTTTGATCAATGATAAAGCATTGAGAATAATTAACACCATGTCGGTGTTGTCACAAATGGATACCAAGAGAACCAATTTAACGCTCTAGTTTTTGCAGTGTTTACCTTTATTAGAATAATAATATTATTATTATCATTAGTTTAATTATTATTATTATTATTATTATTATTATTATTAATTTTTCTTCGTTACTAGTTGCTGTTTGTAAAATGTGTTTTTAGCAGTTGTCATTATAAGTAGATTTTACAATTTTAATAATTGAGTTTCCCTCCATTCAAACTTATTGATGTTATCAACATTTATAATATGAAGATAAATGGCCTATTTAATAATGTTGACAATCACGCAGCAACAATTTTGTATTTTCAATTCCTCAAACGAGTTGGAGCTCTTTTATGGATGACAAATTTGAAAATTGGATTTATTAAAATTATTTATCACATGTGTTCTTCGCAAACACAGTATAAAATCAGCGTTATAGCCGACACTTTGCCAGATTTAGTTCAGAAATGTGTTATTTTGTTGACCAAAATATTCATGATTTGGTTACTCTCACTTGATAGTTCAGATTTGATTCTCTTGATATTGCAAAACTTTGCGATGAAAATGTGATTTGAGTATCAAGCACACCGATAAAAGATAAACTTAGCATAACTCACGCCTTGGGGACAACGTAGCAGCAAGCACATGGCACCAAACCAAAGAGACGCTATTTTAGAAACTAAATTCCTCCAAAACAGTTTGTTTGTACCCGAAGGAACGCACGCACCAGGGCAGGGAAGCGTGTTTGCATGTTAAGGTCGAACAGAATACAAGGAATTATCCCGAATTACTTTCTCTCGCGGGGACAAGGAATATGAAAAACCATCCGCATTGGTGATGTGATCAACTCGGCAAGTGCTGCTGTTCGGTATCTGTTAAATAACAGACGTAACCGCTGGTTAAATAACCCATATACTGTGCTGGCAACGTTTCTTCCCCGAGCAAACCCATAGGGTTGTAGCTTTCGTCCGTTGTGTGTTTAAAATCAGCCTTTCTGCCAGTGGGTGAACGGGGAGTGCGATTTGCGCAGTTTGAGAAAGGGCTATTTAGCAATCGTGTCATTAGCCTTTAGCTGGTGGCGGTGTACACTATTGGTCAGGCCTTGCTTATCTGTAAACTCTAGACGGTTCTCATAAACGGATATTAAGAGCCCGTTCAATACCTTTGAGAGTCACCGACTAATATCGTCAAGATGATGCACTGTTCAAGACGCTGGTTACACGCATAAACACATTACGGGTCACGTCTTGTGGTTACATAGGTTTTGAAAGCGAAGTTATGGACGCCTGAAACTTTTAAAACAATCACATAACAGGTACTGTGACCTTGAATGTTATGAACAAAATAAATAAAACACTACAACTACTACAACGACAAAAACAACAACAACAACAACAACAACAACAACAACAACAACAACAACAACAACAACAGCAGCAGCAGCACTATAAATGCAGCCCAATCACTGTGCAACGTTACAATTTTGAAATCATGGCCGGCTGAAGTGTTTTTTGGGCACCGTTATATTGCAATGTGAAGGTTAATGTAGGCTACTGCATGATGCAAGGTTACTATATTATATCTGGGAGACAATTATCAACTTGTCCAAATTAAAGGATCTTAGTAAAGAAAAATCAGGGCTAATTTTGAATCATTTATTTATTTGATTTTTTAATTATTATTATTATTATTTGTTTGGTTCTGACGAACTTCAATGACACATCACCAAAAGCCATTATTATGAAAAAAAAACAAAAAAAAAACTACGTGAGGGATGAGTGCAACGTTAACCCGGTGGTTTGTGGTAAGTGAATAATCACAATAAGCCCCTCTAAATACTAACTCGACTGAAATCAAACAAATCGTGGCGCAAAATGAACATACTAATGAGCTATCCGATTGAAACAAAAGCGGATGTCCAAATGGGTGAGATTTCTGTGTCACAAAGAACTAGTTATAAACGACCAATATATATTAAAATAACAATTATAATAATAATAAAAACAATAATACATAAATAAAAAAATAAATAAATAAATAAATACAAAATACCAATCTGAGGATATGTTGTACTTAACGTTTACAACAACCAAATTAACCATATATTGAGTCCTTGGAACAGTTCTTTAAAACAGATCATGATAGTTTTGAATAAATTCCACGTCCATTACTTTACAATGCAAATGATCTGTAACACGCTTCGCCGAATAAATATCCGCGATTAAAGAATTTACCTTAGTGTCTATCTCATGTCAAAATCTGTTTAACATCACCGGATCAGTCATGCAGAGACCCTGCCGCTGATCATATCTGAACTCTTAGGCTTCATTCCAGTAGACATGGGGACTACAAGAAAATACACATTTTACTGGAAAGGCTGTTCCCCTAAGCAATGTCTGTTGATGTTGATATCATTGTTTTATTGTGATTGATATGTTATTTTTATAATTATTGTGATTATATTGCTTTCCAGTTGTGCTGGAAAGCTTATTTTAGTCATGGTGCTTATACATTGGTTATAGTAAAAATACAATAATGCACACGTGACAATCGACTGTGAACTTGAATGAATATTTGAATGAAAACATTATTACAATGATTAACATTAAATATTTAAAAATAATAACAAGTTCACAACGTGATGAACATGGCAGATACGTAACTGAGCAATCCATACAATTGTAACAGTGAACTTTACTGATTTTATTAATTAGGCCTTTAAAAATAGAGCAAGCAAATCGCATACATTTACTTACAATAAAACAAAAATGAAAACATATAAGGGTATTTTGTGTGAAACTGTATAAAAAAGGTTAAATATGTTACGTTCATCGAGGAGGAACTGTTTCAACTTCCTATGATATTATAGATACTGTAATATTCGTCATACACATCCACAAGTGGCCGTACGTTTGGAAAGCCAAATTTCCCTTTCCCGTTTTACTATTGCCAACAAAGAATCAACGTCGCTAAATTTGCCCTTTATATAATTTCGAAAACAGTCATTCAGTTAAGCTAACTATCATCAAAACACCCTTTTCAGGATTAAACGTACGTATTGTGTGTGCAGTGTATGAAATAGATGTTCGACTATTTCTGGGTCGTTATACAACAATAACAAACATTGTTGGTGGTGATTTTCATTATATGAAGGGGTCCTGTTAAGAAATTAACGTGTGCTTTACCTGCAACCAGTGATCTTCGTCATCGGCATCAAGCAATTTATCGCTATGGTTATTATAACAAACAGTTTCCCAGTCAATGTAGGAATGGTATGAGCTATTTTGCCGCTTCTTGTGAGCTGGAGGAACACATGCCTTGCTCGTCGTACCAACGCTGTTTTAGTTAACAGTAGTACCAGTAGTGATTAGGTCCACTCCTTGTCTCGATGTTATTAGAAGTATTCTTGTTAAACATCTATGCAAAACGATAACATCGTGCGAGTTACATTTGGCTACGTATGTCCCAAATGATTTATTACCTGCCCATCAGTGACATTCGGTGTATCTTCGAAAAAAACATAAAGTCCATATTATATGATCGATGGTGTATGTTTTTCCCAGCGACGTTCGTTACTCCACAGTCGAAGGTGTATTATCATGAAATAGTTTCTTGAACAAAATGAGTACACGAAGGTGTGATTTTTTACCTCCTACTATTACGGTGTCACTGTAAAACGGGCTCGTTTGATGAATGCCTCCGTAATTATTCTTTAAAATGTACCAGCCTATTTTTTTAGTGTGTCTTTTTTCCGCTTCAATTTGCAATTTCAATAATCAAACATTTGTTTTCTTCTTTCTCAGATCCACGTGCCATTTAATTTACGTGTTTATATTGTCTATGTTTTATGTTATTTTTTGTTTATGCTTTTTAATCATTATTATATTGTTATAACTGTTATGATACATGGAGGTTTACATCGTAGATACTTGTCACACTTCCATAAGACGGCTATGCAATCTAATTAGATAAGCTCAAAAAGTCTAACCTAGCTGGGAATGGTCATCAGCCCAGGTTGTCTGTGGTATGCTATGTTTGCTATGTATGCTAAGTTGTCAAGCCAGTTTGTGTGCAACAGTTTATTTATTTTTTTCAATGGCCTAATTCCTACCTAGCGGACGTATTTTAAAGGAAATAGATTACACTGCTTAGCCACTTTCAGCCCGCAGTGTCTCAATCAACCAGGGAATGTTCGTCGGTTTGTTTGTTTAATCGTTTATTGTAAGCCCAAGTTAGAGCATCAACGAACATTTAATTGATTTCCTGAAATGCTTGCCATAGAAAAATGTACATAATGCGTTATACTGTCTAGTTGCGTGCTTTTGTTGTTCCTCCCAGTAAATAAATAAAAAAGTAATATATATATGTACATACGTTTATATATAAATAATAACAATAATAATATAAATTAAAACTACTTAATTTCATGTGAAAGTTAGTGAGCAACTATTACATCAACCTTCGGTCAATAAAAATGGTTGATTTTTATAGCTGTCTCCATAATATTAGACATTAGACGAGTATGTCACGTACACGTCGATTCTTGTTTTGGCAGAACATAGCTGAGAACTTTTGCTTGGAAAGAAATTAGTCTATTTCAATTCAGGACATAGTTATTTGAGAAACCGTGTGTTTGTCACTGTGCAAAACGAAAGGTTATGTCAACACAACAGAGTTGCACAGCCACGTCTATTAACTAACCTGGAACAAACTATGTTCGATTGGTTTATTAACCTTTATAGAACCGAAGCGATGCACAGCTGTACGTAGCTTGATATGCGGTTACTATCACTTTGCTAATAATATCAGCAGAATAATATGAAAACCGCGGCAACTGCTGCATTGATTCACTGTACTGATCTGTGTCAACAAAAATTGCTTGATTGTTAAAAGTCAGATGACTATTTCACATAATCAATTAGACCAAAAACACATGATCGAAACGATGACAATGATAATGTGAAGTGTTATGAAAGTGTATTGCTAAACTCAGAAGAGGGACAGCAAACAGCCTCCGATTAAAATATTAAATCTGCGAAGTGAATAGTGACAAGAATTTCAAGATGGCCCGCCGACGTTCCTAGTAAATGATTTTCTGTATCATCTTGTCTTCTTCCCCCCAACGCAGACCCAAAAGATAATTTTGCTGTGGTCAGCCTTTGTTATATCATACTCCAGTGCACATGTTACTGTAAGCAGCGAGCAATCTCATTTCGCGAAACAGTGCATGGAGCATGACACCTGTTACATCTGCTATATGATGACTGTCTAGTTTTATGCTCTAGTTGTTTTCCATATTAAAATGCCTGTATAAGAGAACATTGGTGGGTAACCTTGTTTGTTTATTTATTTATTTATTTGTATTAATGTATTTTTTAAGCACCCTATTAAATTATCTTTTCAGCATTTAAAAAAGTGGATCAATTCGACATGTTTCCATCATGCCCGAGGTAAAATTCTTCATAAATACGGACACGCAACATAAATGTGTACTTTTCGGGGTTCATTGAGTCCATTACCTGAATTTAAATAGGAAAACGGATCCCAAAGTCGCAATAATACAATTCTTCATATTACATTCTAGATAACCTTTGAATCGTTATAGATTTTCCTCAAACTGTAATTATCTATAAAGATGAATGTACTATTTGAACATGTAATGACTTGCAATTGTAAAGACTTGATTAGAAAAGCAAAATTCAAGTTAGGGCAAAAGTGGAAACGCACATTAAAGTTTGAAATGGTTAATTTATTTTCGGTCGGGCGAATTAGATTCACAAAAACAAATTGTAGGCAAACCTATGGAACATTAATTTTGTCCAGATACGCGTGTCGTTGATTTCTCATGATCCGTGACAAGTTGTTAATCGTACAGTTTTTGTTTGTTTGTTTGTTTGTTTGTTTGTTTGTTTGTTTTTTTATTTATGTTTTTTTCTTTTTTCAGAACAAAATTATAGCCACTAAATAAGTGTCGATGGAAATTGTTGCTGCTGTTATTGTTGTTGATGTTGCTGCTGCTGCTGCTGCTGTTGTTGCTGATGTTGCTGTTGCTGTTGTTGTTGCTGTTGCTGTTGTTGCTGCTGGTGCTGCTGCTGCTGTTGTTGTTGTTGTTGTTGTTGTTGTTGTTGTTGTTGTTGTTGTTGTTGTTGTTGTTGTTGTTGTTGTTGTTGTTGTTGTTGTTGTTGTTGTTGTTGTTGTTGTTGTTGTTGTTGTTGTTGTTGTTGTTGTTGTTGTTGTTGTTGTTGTTGTTGTTGTTGTTGTTGTTGTTGTTGTTGTTGTTGTTGTTGTTGTTGTTGTTGTTGTTGTTACATACAGTTTTGTGTCAGTTGATAGTGGTACCAATTCGAACTTTATAGCAGGTTTAAAACATAAAATAATAGTGAGAGCAGATCGTATCTTTAGGCCTACTAATTTGAAAAGTGGATGCAATAACATGAAATATTCTGCTGAAACAGACTTCAAACTGACAAATTATTATTTCAACCTAACAAAAATATATTTTTGTAAAAATCGCAGGTTTTCTTCTTCTAAAAAAAAAGCGAGGGCTCGCGAAGAGACTTTCAACGAAGCACTCATCGACACGAAATTCGTGTTTAATTTCCCGGAAGTTTGTTTATGAACTCTAAGAATTTATAACGTCTCCGTCTGTACGGTCACGAAGCAAGATGCCTTTATCTCGGTCTTGATTACTCCTTCGTTTTCCATTTGTAAAATATTGACCCAACAAATTTAATTAGAGTATGCTGAGGGAAGCTGTATCTTGATTAATTGCGTCAGTCTCTTGGCTGCTAAAAAAAGTTAACGCTCAGTTTTAAGATGAAGGGATTTTTCTTCCAAATGTTTTAAAGGTAAAGGCTGATTTGGATTAGAGTTTTAGTTTTACCTCGTATTTAATTGGTTCTAGTTGAAAGAGTTCCGAGTTGTTAGTCATCACCGATAAAGGTGTTCTCATAACACCTTTTTTATGTATTAACCCATGTTACGTGTACTTAACTTAACTTAACAAATTATAATAATAGTAACAATATGAGTAATAATCATGCACAAGCGATCCTCTACATAATGGTTTGGACTCTCCAAAGAGAGTTAGCTCAAAATTGGTATGTCACTTTTAACTTGGATAGCCATCAAGTTCAAGTATAGCACAATGTACAGTGCCTCCTTTTTGCCAACAATGATGTGGAAAATCGTAATTATAGACATGTTGACATCAATTTTACACACTCGGGGTTCACCTTTCGGTGACCTACCCCAAAGTTACTTACGGACTGTATGCTAATAAAAGCTTACATTGCATTTATGTATGAACAATTTTCCAATTAGCGGCTCTTCTTTTCTTGAGTTTTGACCGTGAAATTAAATGTCGATATGAACCCGAATTGCTTGAATGCTGTTGTGTTTCACTTTGGATAGTGCCATTATGTTTGATGTGTCGGTAGCTCAACACAATTACTGTCACAGACGCACACTTTTATAAGCGAATGTGTTTGGCATTGCACGTGACCGCCCAACAACATAGGGCTAGTTACCTCAGTTGGTTAGAGTGCTCGTACGGTATTTGTGAGGACGCGGGTTCGAATCAAAATTGTCTTTGCCCGACCCAGGGTATATGATATGTATATATTATTGGTGAATGAGTGATGTTAGATTACATCCTTCGTACTTGTACAAATCAATCTCTTTTTCATTATGTTTTTATGTTTTGATCGCATGAGACAAAATTGTATTTTTTCCCCTCTCTCTATCCCCCTCCCTTCTCTTTTCTGACATTTTCTGTCTTTGGTGTAAAGTGCACCTCGGCAGTCAATTGCAATATATCCGCAGCCTCGGAATTATACAATGGTGTTTTCAGAATCGCGTATAATGGCATTAAAGTATAGGTGCACCACACCGATGATAGTATCCCCGGAATTTAATTAGTCAGTCACAAAGCCGGAAAGAGAAGCACCTGCCCCGTTGTTAACTGCGATAGCCTACCAACCCATCACAATTAAGCCGTGAGATTTAATTCGCCCATGATTGGTTTCAAGGGGAGATAAATCGGCTTTCGCGTTTTTGTTCTTTTTCCATCACTTGCTTGAATCTGTTATGAATGGAGACAAGGAGAAAGAAACGAATAGATAGAGGAAGAGAGAGAGAGAGAGGGAGAGGGAGAAGGGGGGGCAAGAGAAAGATACACACAAATAGTGCAGATGAACCCGAAGTTACAGTTATTCAATGTCACATGTTAGTGGAGGTGGGGGAAGTTGATAGAACACCACGCTGGACCCTGGGGATTTAACTGAGGACTTTTCGCCGGTTGGTTTTGATTCATCTTCTTCGGAAATTGGGGACTGTCTCTCCCTTCCGAGTGCGAATCTCCTCATTAGCTGTTTGTGTTAGCAAATACATCAAAAGGGGATTGCCAGGAGTGAAAAATGAAAATCAATATGTTGAGATGGTGTGAGCTAAGAGATATCATCGCATCCGGTGAAAAGGAGGTGTGTTTTTTTTGTCAATAATACCCTTTTACGAAGAGGTGATGAATAGGTCGTTGATTCGAGTTCGGCGTTGAACAAATTGTCTCAGTAACTACGGGGAACAATATATACATATACACACACACACGCAATTATTATAGTATTTGTGTTGTAAATATTTATATATGTGCATTTATATAACAGTACAATAGATCTGCAAACAAACTTTGTTGAGATATTTCTGCTTAGGGAACACAACTATAGTCACCAACCTGGGTGAACGATCTCTTAGTATGTATATATACATACATTGGCCCAAGACTGATATACATTTTTGGATGTCAGTGTCGGGGGTAATAAATGGAATCTCTGACAAAAACAAATCTTTAGCAGGTGCATGCAAAATTGACATCATCCAACTTAACCACTCTCCAAACTGGATCTATGTTTAACTTAATTGATCACAATATTTTGACTCAAAACGAAATTTCCAGCCCCTAGAATGTTGTTTTTATTTTTTTAATGTTTTTTTTTTTTGTTTTTTTTTTTTTTGAATCGGCTTACATTATCTGTTGTTTTACATTTCAAAGATGCATTCCCTTGTGTGTTCTGTACATACTATCAACAGCTAAACAGCTCATCCCTTCTGTGTGTCCGTTTGTTACGCACCATTGTGTCCGACGTGGACTATTATGTCTCACGACAATTTTGAAACATTATTTCCGACCCAAATATTGTCCGACGAATGAATACTACCGACACATTGTGTCCGATGGATTCAACGGTTCCGACAAAATGGTTCGTTGGACAAAAATGGGTCGGACATATCGGTTTGTGTGACAAAATGGGTCGGATATAATTGTTCAAATATGTATCATCGGACATAATGGTGCGTAACATCCATTGCCATGTCTCCATTGTCTGCTTGTTATTATAGAGTGAGGGATGAACTGTGCTAAATGAATACTGTTTTGTCTCGGTATCTTTATCAATCCAGCTTTAAAACATGAACAAGAAAAGGGGGGGGTGACTGATGCTGATTCGTATTTTTTTCAACTTAATTTGGTTCCAGAAATGTTAAGGGACAGTCATGATAGTTTAAAGCACGTAAAATTTCTTAGATTACATGTTTGTTTTTGTTTTTTTGCTATCATAATGAGTGAACAACCATGCCGAATGTCCATCTGCAAAGGACCTTTTCCAAACCACATTAGGAGGAAGGAAAAAGGAAAAACAAAATAGAGACAAAAGGATTGAAACATTTCGTCAGATCATTGATGCCGCACATCCCTCAGATAAATGTAGCAACTGTATTAAACATAGACTCACCTACGTTCAAATTGCGCAAGGGCACGCTTTTTATTTTTAAATAGTTCACCACCAACCATTTGTTTCTTCCCTTTTTAATAAAACAACATAATTAATCATGAAGTTTAATGCTCATTGACTTGAACTTTGTTCCTAATAACAGGGACAGCATACAAAGCTACGCAGACACGCATCCCCCTTCTTCTTTTAATCGGGGGGTGGTAACTGCAGTCGTGCAATGATGGGTCACGTCGAAGTTATTGTGATTTCCAAGTTAAAGTGAACATTTAGAATAATTTCATTTCGAGAAAACAAAGATCCGGGAAGACATAAACCTGGATTCAGGATGTCAGCGTATGTAGCGTCCTAAAATGTTTTATTTAATTCCCAAGTCTTTGGTAATTTTCGATCCGCTGGCCCTTCTTTTCGGTAAATTAATCAGTAATACATTGATAAATTTCAAACCATACTCTGGAAAATAAGATTAGACGTTTTTCTACCGAGCAGAAAGAACCTTACACTAGCCTACACAAGAGACATTAACCTCAAACAATTTCCAATTTTAATGTTTTCCTTGTTGGATGGCAAATCGTCTTCTTTTCTCCAGACTTATATACTGTATGATTATGTCGATTCATACACTGCCATTGATTGTTTTCAGTTTTTTTTTTTTTTTATTTTTTTTTTTTTTTTTTTTCCCTGGGTCCTTCAAAAGATCGTGTTTTTTCTTGTTTGTCTTTTTTTTTTTTTTTTTTTTTTCTTGAATGGGAGACGACACCAGTTTGCGCTGCTGTAACATGTGCTCGAAAGAGCGGCTTTCCAATAAGGTCACCCTATTAGCTGCTCAAACCTCATGTTGCAGAAGACAATCGGTCGATCGTGAAAGACTGTTCTCCCACAAATTTCCTCACGGAAGTTTCCGATTATCTCGGCCCTTCTGTTGAGAAAAGGAAATCAATTTTTTTTTCCAGAAATGTGGGTTGCATCCTCCTCCTCGTAATTGGGCCCCCGAGAACAAGGCTGAAAATGAAGTGGGGAAGCCGTGTTGCAGGCCTACACCCAGTGGATGCGAAGTGTGCTGGGAAGCTTATTTTGTAGAGAATTCGTTTAACCTTAAAATGGCCTTCACGGTTGGCTGACGTTTTCAATCTCTGGAAAAGGTTTGGAGAGGACATTAATGTATACGCTAAAGAAACTCTTTCCTGCGGACGTCCACGATGCATCAATGTCACCAAAGTTAAAACAAAAATGGGTGTTTTTTTTACAAAGCAATGCTAAAATTAAAGTGGTCCCATCTTGACATCAAATGGAGTCGAGTTCTACTCGTCTCTACGAATGTTAACTCTGAGACTATTCGTATACTGGCAGACGATGGGATTCATTGCTTTTAAATGCTATTCTTCAGGGAAGTGTTCCAATATATATACATGTAGTCTTAATTTTACGTCAACATCCAACCAGCGAATAAATCATTAATGACATGTCCCCGATGTTGTTTCCTCAGTAAACATCATACAAAGGTCTTTTGAGCCCCTACCCCCATTGGTTAAGTGCCTGACCCACTTTTATTGATTACTGGGGGGACTTTTGCAAAGTCCTACATTTAACTATATATATATTCATATATTAATGGAAATGTTAAAGCTCGTCTCTTCCTAACAGTGATCAACATGTTCATATAGAAGTTATGGAGACTGGGGAGAATGGAAGGTCTGTTTGGCGTTAAACACTTGTTGTTTTTTGGGTAATCTTTGTTGGCGTTTCCTTGGAAAGCCACTGGAAAACACCGTTTGACTGAACTGATCAAGTTTAGCTTAGAGACGGAATAACCTTAATATGTTCTGGTTATGGAGAACGTTGGGTTGTTTGTTTGTTTGTTTGTCTGTCTGTCTGTCTGTCTGTCTGTCTGTCTGTCTGTCTGTCTGTCTGTCTGTCTGTCTGTCTGTCTGTCTGTCTGTCTGTCTGTCTGTCTGTCTGTCTGTCTGTTTGTTTGTTTGTTTGTTTGTTTGTTTGTTTGTTTGTTTGTTTGTTTTTCTTCACTTATTTTTTATTTGTTTTTAGCATTTGTATATATTAGAGATATATGAATTGACAAAGAAGTTCATCTAACGTTTCCTTTGCAAAATGTTCATGTGTATGTGTATTACAGAAAGGAGAAATTAATACAGGAGGCACTTAATCCCAACGGAGTACACGAGGTACTGAAACGCAATGTTTGTTGTATCTTCTCAAATATTTTGAAAACGCTGGAGTGCACTTTTTTCTTTCATATTATTCCCTGTGCTGTTTCCTAAAGAGAGCAACAACTTGAAAACGCTTTCATATTCGTTGACAAAACAAAATAAAATGCGTCCCTTTGTTATTTTTAATTTGTATTGTTATTTGTTTGTTTTCTAGTTCGGGTGAATTGAAAGCGCACTGCCCATTTATGAGTCAGTGTTAATCAATGAAGGGAACACCGCCTCTTATATTACTTAAAGTGAACCTGCTGTCAGATATTCCATGGTTACTTTAACAGGTTCAGAAGTATTATACGTGTGCAAATCAATCAGCATTATTCTGCCTGTTCTAAGCATCTTTCTTTTTGCTGGAGTAACTATTATTCCGACACGGTAGGCATGTCACCGGTTACCTTCATCTGCTAGACGATGCGTACCAGGCAACGGTTGCCGTGAATAAGCAAAATGCCTCTAAAATCATCATGTATACATCAGCATAACAGCCAGTGAAAATTAGTTTATGATAAAGGTGAGTTGTCGTTGTTTTATATATATATATATATATATATATATATATATATATATATATATATATATATATATATATATATATATATATATATATATATATATATATATATATATATATATATATATATATATATATATATATATATATATATATATATATATATATATATATATATATATATATATATATATATATATATATATATATATATATATATATACATATAAAAAAACAACGACAACTCACCTTTATCATAAACTAATTTTCACTGGCTGTTATGCTGATGTATACATGATGATTTTAGAGGCATTTTGCTTATTTACGACTGGTTTCCCGAGCAAAGTGGATTTGGTATTGCACATAGGACCGCCCACCAACTATAAGGGCTGGTTAGCTCAGTTGGTAGAGCGCTCGTACGGTATTCGAGAGGTCGCGGGTTCGAGTCCGGCATCAGCCAATTTTTCTTTGCTCACGCTATTTATTTATAATATTCTCCCAGTCAGTTTCTCATGTACTTTCTCTGTGTAAATCCACGTAAAAAGCTGTATCCATTCGTTGTGTATCCCCGCTACTGCCGTTTACCAGGTTGTTTGCATCTTAACCGGGGTAGTGATCCCTGGCTTATCGGCAGCACGGTTCGGCTTCTGACTGGTCCCCCCGAGCAAAGTGGATTTGGTATTGCACATAGGACCGCCCACCAACTATAAGGGCTGGTTAGCTCAGTTGGTAGAGCGCTCGTACGGTATTCGAGAGGTCGCGGGTTCGAGTCCGGCATCAGCCAAATTTTCTTTGCTCACGCTATTTATTTATATATATATATATCTATATATATATATATATATATATATATATATATATATATATATATATATATATATATATATATATATATATATATATATATATATATATATATATATATATATATATATATATATATATATATATATATATATATATTATTTGTAGTCTTTTATTTGGTTATTTATTTTTGTTAAATTTTACTCCCAAAGAAAACCGTTTGGATTGATGTTATGTTCTAATCAACGTGCATAGCATAACTGCGGTGTCAAGACATCACACACTCTGCAAAGGAGTTATTTACCTTGAAATGGTAGCTTATTTAATTTCAAACCAATAAGAAACCATATGGCTATCCATGTAGCCTGATCACATTCTTGAGTTAACGGCGAAATGGTTATAATTCAAGCAAAATGACCACGTGAACGCATTTCAAAGGATCGTTACTGCGTATACGGTGGCTCCATCGACGGCAGTGTCTCCCTGCATAGTCTTACGTCAGCTTATCTTAAAAGTCAGTCAATAAATTGCATTGAAATGTATTCAATAAATACAATATCAAGCCTACCCTGCATGTTTTTTTTTCAGGGCAACTTTTGTTTATGAAGTTGGAACAAACAACTTGGCTAGAATCCTTGAATGAACAATAACTCAGAACAGCGTGTAAAAAGAAAGAAACGACAGAGAGCGAGAGAGAGAGACACCAAGTTTTTATTAGTTTTGAACGAGATCTGATGAATGTTCAAATCACAGACGTCCATTTCATTGGATTTGTGTGACAGTTTAATGCATATTGAGTCTATTGCAGTCAATTGCTTTTTGATTTTAGAGATTCTTCCCTTGGTAGACTCGACTGTGTTTATTAAGTGCTTGATCGTGAAATATAAGAATGGTGACAAGTGAAAATTATATGTCAGGTTTGCACTTTTGCTGTTGTCTAGTGTCAATAACTACACTCATAAACATGCATACAACTCGAAAGTGGATGATGGGTTTCCTTTCGGCAACTGAGTTTAAATAATGTGAAAATTGTACCACTTGTTCGTTTCCATGTATTTTTTTTTATTTATGTTTATTTATTTTTAGATGTTGTTATTGATATCATTATAATTATCACATGTATGTGTATATGTAAATATATGTTTAACTTTTTTTCATTTTTCGTTTTCCCGCTTTATATTATTGCGTTCCTCCTTGTATTTACCTGCATTTTGTTTGAAAGACTTTTTTATCAATTGACATGCTATCATCTTTAAAAAACAAGGGGTTAACAAAAACATCCAATACTCTTAGTTTGTTACTATAAGTGGATACCCCAAACTTCTTCCCCATCTTTCACTCCCTCAATAACCATGAGGCATACTGTCTTTAACAACCACACTTCAACCACAACAGCCGCGAGTTAAGTTACTGTGCTCTACGACAAATGCACTTACGTTTCGTGTTTGATCAGCTTGCATCTTGAACTCAATAAAACAAAAAACAAAACGAAGAACACCAGAAGAAGAAGGGGGAAATGGCGTGCAAAGGCTTAAACTGAAGTTTTCCCCAAACATCTTACTTTTCACTCGTCTCAACATTGGCAGAAAAACGTATAATGTATAATTGGGAAATTATACAGTAATGTAGGTCATGCAAACACCCGGGCAGTGAGTTTGCATGCAATGCAACCTATAATTAGATCTGATATAAATGCTGTTATTATTTTGTTTCATCCAACTTTTTGTTTTACGTTATTTCAAACAAAACTAACAATGTTAGCACTCAACGATTGTTGTATATTTATCCAATAATGAAGGGTTTCCGAATTGAGACTATCAACCGAATTATGTATAATATTCTGACAGTGATTTCTATGAAACATGTATCAAGTTAATTTGTAACTTTAAGGAAAACATTTTTTAACAGTCTTTCTTTCTGGTAATGAAAACATTGTTTTCAAAGAAAAGTTAACCTTGTCTTCAAAGAAAACTTAAGCATGTTGTAGCTTGGAATCCATGAACAGGGTATTATTTGATTACTCTAACAAAGTTTCCATTCGTGAATGAGTGTTTAGTAGATCCAAATAAATGCTGTTAAATTTACAATTAGTTTCAATTGTGTCAATCAGTGTTGTAAACAGTATACCTCACTCTTCAAAACTTACGAAATCAAAATTTTGAATGCTCTTGAGCACACATTTAAACTATACTGTGCTCTTATTTCATTCAAGGTGTACACGTGTTTAGACAATCCTCACCAATGTAAGACACAAGCCGTGTTTTGCCTTAAAGCAACATTAGGAGCATAAAAGTTCAGCACTCCCTTCGCCTGTACTAATTTCGAGAGCAATATGATTTTGAACACGGGAAGACTCATTAGTGCGCATTCAATCCCCCCGAAAAGTAAAATAAAATAACCCTTTTGAAATCAAGTTGCTTTGTTTCCAACATGTTGCAGTCTACACCGCCCATAGACGCTGCATGTGGCACAGGTCGATTCCGAAGGGTGTATACAAGGCTAATGTGAAAGCAGCTATCACCTGCTATTAGTGTAACATGCCATCTTATGCAGCTTTCCCTTACGCCTGATACAAACGGGAGAGTTAATTTAGCTAAACCTTTCCGACAAATAAAAACGATTACATAATTCTTCGAGAAAAAAAAAGAACAAAAAAACAAAAACAAAAAAGAAGCAAGTGCATCGAGGCGACGTTGTGCGGATATTGGACTTTCGAATTATGATGATGTAATTAAATGTAACCATGGCAATGGCCTATATTCACTAACAAATGTTCGAGGCCATATCAATTTAGTGTTAGCAATATCCCCCATCATTAAAGATCAGTTTGCCACACTGGAAGTGCTCTTTACAACCGAAGATTTTCTCTTACAAATTGCGCACATGATGCGTAGAGGTAACATACACGAGTTCTTTCATTTGTGGCTCGAGCCTGTTTTTGTGTGTAGGACAGCAACATTAACAACACATTTTAGTTTTTCTGTAGTATTATTATTTATATTATTAATATTTTTCTACATCTAATGAAGGAAGCCTTCTAGACAAATCTTCGACCATGTTAGTTATTGCCATGGTTGCCAGCCGTATTCCCCGATCACCCATCAACCCAACTCCAGTTGCATGTTTATTTTCCATCTCATTTTGTTTTAGCCTAGTTTTCCGCATGCGTTTTATTGCTTCTTTCTTTTAAATGAGATCAAAAAATGCACGGCACGTTTTTTCGTCAACACTCAGTCATCAGAATTATCGTTTTAAAAATTGAAAACCATTCTCTGTACCAAAAGTTAAACTCGTACTCTGTCAAATGGTGGATTCATTACTGTGAGGGACAAACAAATGCGTGAGTTCAATCGTGCATCAAAACAAACAATAATAATAATAATAATAATAATTCATTACGAAAAATTCAGTCAGTTGCTCCCCTTTTTAACGAGACCTGATTATTTTAAATATAAATACATAGCAAAAGAAATTAGTAATGAAACTTATGTGATGCATTATTGTTGTATTCGTCATAATTGTATTATTGTTTTTGTTATTTTTATCATGTTTTATTATTATTATTATTATTATTAT
This sequence comes from Marthasterias glacialis, assembly GCA_911728455.2. Lineage (NCBI taxonomy): Eukaryota > Metazoa > Echinodermata > Asteroidea > Forcipulatida > Asteriidae > Marthasterias > Marthasterias glacialis. The sequence goes on along the minus strand of OU452230.1, from coordinate 4,426,728 downwards.
TATTATTATTATTATTATTATTATTATTATTATTATTATTATTATTATTATTATTATTATTATTATTATTATTATTATTATTATTATTATTATTATTATTATTATTATTATTATTTTTTTTTTTTTTATTTATTTTTTTTTTTTTTATTTTTTTTTTTTTTATGGAAGTGAAACACGGAAAACTTTACTCCACCAAAATGTAAATGTGTTTAATGCATACAACCTAGTTATTATGCCAATCTAAGAAGTTTCGAGGGTAAATATTAAATTCGGGTAAGTTGTTACGCTGAAACGGTTGAGATTATATTTTTAATGTATGTTTTCAGCTAAAGTCAAAGTGCATTGAACAACCAATATGTTAGAATTGACCTGTTTCTAACCAGCACTCTCTTTTCAATTATGAAAAGGCAAACTCATGTACAAATCTGACATGAAATAATATATTATCGTAATATTGGAATTGAAAATAAAATGTCTAATAAACTTAAAATTAAAATGTGTCCACGTGATCAAACGTTATAGACTGTATTATATGAAGATACAGAAAAATAGAATAAACATAAACAACAAAATCATACATTTCAGCTTATGTGTCACACTATTTTTGGCCCCAATACGTGATAACACGGAGCGATGTAGGTTAAACCCGCCGTATTGATTACATCATTTGGGGGGACGAAATCCCACCAATCCTCACCGGCAATTTAGCGGAATTGATTTTGAGATTTTGACCAGGTATTTGGTAACGATAGATAACCACCATCCAGTACGCTCATTCCGACCTCAATTGACGTGGAATATCTGAAAGCATCGTGTTTCTTCCCCATCGATCCAAAGGACAGGATCTGCTGCTTAGTCGGTGTGTCCCCTCAACCTCCAAACCGCATGTTTTCCATTGGGAATACGACCATGAAATCTCTCTCTGGGTTGTGTTTAACCACACTCTGCCGATTGCCTACTCTTCAGTTGAAGGATCAGCCTCGGCCAAGTGAACGCACTTTCCCCCATGGTCGGTATTACTTGGCGATGGCTGATGTTGGTTTTTGAACCGAGGGTTATTTTTGTCGAACAGAGATAAATAAGCCAAGTACCAAAGAATAAATGAAGTGTTTTCATTGCAAGTAATCGAACTGTGTGAATAACAAAAATGGGAAAGTCAAGACAAACTACATCGTCGTCAGATCGAAATTGAGTCCTGAATATACGGTGTGTTTAAGCCCGCTTACTCTAATGTACAATAACGCTGTGATCATGCCATACAGTATGTTCAAAAACTAGACTACCGTAATTCCGGATATGAGATGAATACTGCAGACATGTAATATTAAGGAATGGTTTTATTTGTTTATTTGTTTTTTTATTAATATATTTATTTTTTGATTTAATATTATTATTGCAGTAGCGCTCTTGTTGTTAAAATAATAAATAAAGACAAATAGTAATAATCTGATACGAATTAATAGAAGCCAAGTGTTTAATAATTTTCTCAATATGAATTCGATTTCACCACATTTACCTGTGAAATGTGATGTTACAACGTTACACTATTTTCCATTAAAAAAAACATAAATAAAGATGACCCTCGCAAATCATAAATAATTATAAATATGTTAGCTTCAACGGTCATATTCCCCCGCAGCCTCCTTTCTTCTTATTGTTTTGTGAAGGGGAGGGTGAATTTACAGTGTATAATTCATTTAGTCATCTGGTTCAGTCTTTAATCTAAAATTAACCACATGCCCTACTCACAGATGTTTGCTGACAAACGTATTCTATAGCCTTACCAAATGTAATATTAATAATTAAATTTTATTGAAAACCCAATTGAGGGTAAACAAATAGCAAAGTTACAACAACAAAACACTTTTTTTTGCTCGTCTCATTTTTTTTTACTAAAAACTATTTGTCCGACAAATGTCCATTTCTAGTTCTAAAATTATTATTATTTATTATGACTATTGTTACTATTAATAGTAGTAGTAGTAGTAGTAGTAGTAGTAGTAGTAGTAGTAGTAGTAGTAGTAGTAGTAGTAGTAGTAGAAGTATTGTTATTGTTATGTAAATGTTGCTTACACGTTCCAGTCTCTGATATTATCTGTTACTACATTTGTTTCTTATATTCATGTTGTATGTGCATAAGGCCAGTTTATTGAGTAACTTCATTGTTAAACTTTTTTTAGAACATTTTAAAACACGTAGGAACTGTTGCTGCAATTTCCCATTTGATGAGCTCGGAACATAAAACCGGGTCTTTTCTTCCCTCGGTGAATAAAATTGCAACATTTGTCAGGCTGACTATAGCTCCTGTTATCCTAGAAGCTTTGAAGATCCCAGTCGGTTTTGAGTTGTCATCGCACGAGGCGATTTGTTCCAGAGGGCAGTGCCTTGGTTGGGTTGGCCGGTGATACATGGCATCCGTCGTATATACGATCTCGGATAATGATGTCAGCACAATGTCAACGTAGTTTTGAGTGAACTAGTTCACTTAAAAACATTGTGACAAAGGTGGTCTCCGTCGTAGTTAAACTTGGTATAGCGTATAGTATAGAAGCATCATGTAAATTGTAATTCGATGTCTAAAAAATGGGAAAATTTACCTAAAGGGTAAACAGAACAATACAATCATGACATGGCCAATGAACAAAAGTAGGAAAAAAAGTAGCACGTACATTTTTTTAGTTTTTTTCCCCAATCGTCGTATTATCTACAAGGCCATACATAGTAACACACGCATGCGTTACCATGGTAATTATATACTGATAATTAGATGACGTTCCCCAAAAGAGAGCTTGAGTCTATGATAGGTTGGTAAACATGTTTGGCAGATGCGGAAAATCATAACTCAGTGATTAGGAATTGTGTTATCATTAACTTTGGCATGGATTGTTAAACTGTCCAAGAACCATACAAGGTCAGTGCAAAAAGTAAATAAGACAATCGACAGCGACCGTTGAGATGAGCTGTTGAAAATCAACACCATTTCTCAAGGTAACGTCCTTCGTCGCAAGAGATGTTATTGCACACCGTGTTTTTACATGTAGTCTAACGTCGTTATTTGATCAGAGCCCCAAAACATTCTATAATTGACATATGGACACTGATTTTCAGCAACTGATATGATAAAATTTACATCTTTCTTGCATGTAGTTCATGTACATAAAGAGTGTCCAGGCAGTAAAAAGTATGCACGTATCTCACGGATTGTAGGTTGGGAATGCAAAATGCACACACCTATGTATCACCCGTACAAATCAATAGCCTGATGGCAGAACCTGTTGCGATGAGGCGTTGCATTGGATTGGTAAACTGTTGTAATATATATATATATATATATATATATATATATATATATATATATATATATATATATATATATATATATATATATATATATATATATATATATATATATATATATATATATATATATATATATATATATATATATATATATATATATATATATATATGCTGTATCGCAAAGTCAGACAGAAAAAAGACTTGTGAACCATTCATTTTCCTCATTTTTTTTTACCAAAAATGTTAATTTCTTAGTTTGTTAGTAGTACCATGTGTCTTCATCCTCTTCTTTTTTGGTTATACAAAATGTAATCAGAACTGTACATCATCGAAATTCTAAGCATGAGGCAACAACTTTCAGCAAGTAGCTCCATCATCAGTGTGCCTTAGCTTCAACTTGTAAGACTTGCTTGTATGTGATTGCATGCTGCGGCCAGCCCCTTATTAATCAGCACACGAGACGTCTCCGAGACAATGGTGTTCCTTTAAGATTGATGTTTAACTAGAGGCGGAACGAGTGATGATTCGCCCGAGTGGGACTTGATCCAGTACATACGGAGTAGTTGTTGACAAGGAACAGACAAACGGAAACAGCCGGGTCTCGCATTTAATGTAAAATTAATAAACTTTTACTACCAGGGCAGGGCTTGTTACACTTAATACAATCGGAGAAGTAATTATTAAGGGACGGATTGCGGCTTGCACAATTGTGCGATAATCGTTTCAATATGTTACGTGAACTCTTATCAAAGATGAGCAAAATATTCAGGAAAGAGAAATCAAGGCTCCCTTGGAAAATCATTTGAAAAAAGAAGAGAAATAAAAGACCCGTACATAAGACACCAATGTTAACACTGTATAATCACTCTACAATATTGGTTTTCTCGGTCAATTTCAGCAAAATTAATTCAATTTAATTAACACTCATTCAAATTCAGGCAATTTTCCCTAATTCATTCAAGTTTTGGTGAGTTTCCTTTTTAGCTACTATTGCATTCAAGTTCGTGTCCGTGCAAACATGATTTCGTTCTTCTCATTCAGGTTCGTTTTGGTCATTCTATTTCATTTCTAGACATTGATTAAAGACTGCACCATTATTCGGTTAATTGTTTAACTACCTACAGTTGAGGAAAATGAATGGTTCACAAGTCTTTTTTTTGTCTGACTTTTGCGACATAGCATGATATTGCATAATGAATTCAGACGATCTTGTTTGACCAGTGATTGCTTAACTTTTGAAATTGAATCGCTCTTCTTTGTCTATTGAATACTAATAAAACCGAGCAATTTTCAAACAAAATTGAATGAACCTGGTGTTAAATCGAATGTTTTTTTTTTGTTTTGTTTTTTGAGAGAGGGGTATTTTTAGTATAGATTTGCCAGTCATAGAGAAAAAAAAAGAAAAAAACGTACAAAAAAACAACAAGCAAACAGACAGACAGATAAACAAATAAACAAACAAACAAACAAATGTCTGCATCTACTACTATAGGACAATACCCTATTTACTTTACAATTCGAGGAATGCGTATTCTGGAATAGAGCGCGGCCTGTAAGAAGTCCCGCTGCTGTAGACGATATGTAAAGGGAAAAAAAAAAAACATCAACAACAACAATCAAATGAGATGCCACTTACAAAAGCAATATAAAACATCGTACTCCATTTGAATTAATTATAATACATTTTGTACAAAGGCAGGTTTTTAAGGCAGTTTGATATTCTCAGTGTAGAAATGCCGATTTATAAGATACTTCTAAACCAAGTTTATTAAAATAACAGTAACAACAATAAGAGCCTCCTTGTGTTATTTCCAGGTGAATCTAACTGAAATTACTTAACGCCAAGTGATGTTCCTTTTGAAACACGATCTGTCTAGCAAAATGATTCCTAAGTGCATTACCTGCAACAAAGTCATACACACACACAAACACACGTCAAATAATTGTCATAACGGAAATAATTGGTGTGTGCAAGAAAGATCTATGTTGATTTAACATGATGCTTCAAAGCACTTTCATTCGAAAATATTAAGAGCCTTCCTCTTAAAAGCTATTTTCAGGTAAATGTATCTAAAATGACGTACTGCCAACTGTTCTTTTTTTTTTTTTTTTTTTTTTTTTTTAACATGATCGCCTTTTGTCTAGGGTCTTTAAAGACATGACATGCATTTAATGTCATAGAAGAAGTAATGTGTGTGTTCTGGGGTATTTTAGAAGGCCCTATAACAAAACCCAGATTAATTATAATTCAAGTTTCAAAAGCATTGTTTGTCTCTCACCACGGCCGCACGGCACTCTAAAAGCTAACTCTATAGGGTCAGAATTGATCCGGATTCCGGTTCCCAGGGAACTGACTCAATTATGGGTCAGTACGGCCCGGAACCCGTGTCAAACTTACCCATAAATGGATCAAACTGAAGCAGAATCCGACTTCAAACACCATTCTTTAAACCAATTCCCGGGTCAGTCTGAACCCGGAATCTGGGTCAATTCTGACCCGGGAGGTTTTGGAGTGGTATATGGAAAACTTTCACCCCAAACTGAAATATCACTCTACTTCATTTGGTCATGCAGAGCAATATCGTCAAGGTGGCACTGCTTCATAATAATGTTGTTATATACCCATTAAAAAATAATAATAATAATATGTTTCTCCGGGCAATGTTTTCCATTTAGTGGTAGTCCTGAAAATGCAGTCATCTTCAACCGTGACTTTAAAATTCATAAGAGCTATACCCCAGCAACAAACCATTTGCTATCTTCGTATTCAGTCGTTTTGCGTCTGCTTTGTTTTGTCAGTGTGGTATTAATCAGATCAAAAACTCTTGTATTGTTTTATTCAGGTGTACTAATCGAGTTAAGAATCGCCCCGTGCATAATTTAGAGCTCATTTCCAATAACCGTATCGCAATCAAAATTGCAGTCACGATACATTAAGTGCTTGAACAGTCATGAAGGGGCGCCCTCTGTGGTACACGATGAGACCTGGAGCTTTCGAAAAGCCTTCACATTTAACTGAAAAAGGGGGTAACAACGTAATAAAAACGGAAGTTGTGCGGCACATTAGTCAATGTACATTGGTCAATATGGAAAGAGTTTGAGAGTATTTTCATCCAAAAGCCTACTTCTACTTGTTGTTGTCATTATATTATGATATATTATTTTCTATGTTCTATTATTAGTAGTAGTATTATTGTTTTAATTGTTATTATTTTTTCTTCCTGTAATAACAAAAAGTATAAACAGTCCTGTCTGGGATACTACGTAATACTCGGCAAAAACATACCAAGCAATCAGTGTCTTTGTTTGCTTTGCAACATCAACAAGCGGATTTTCCCCTGAATTGCTGTCCATGTTGAAAACTGAAGAACAGGGATTAGTTCACTCTTCAATCTTGAATTTCCCTTTTAACAATAGCAAAGATGTGAAGCTACATCTTTGCCTTAAATGGTCCTTTCGATTTAGCCTTTCCATTTCAAATGTGCTCAAGTTTTGCGAAACCATCGCGTGGGTTGTCATGATGATATCACGATTCACCTCGAACAGCAATCACTTTAAACAGAATGATAACATGATTTATTATTATTAGTTTTTTATGTTCTCTTTTGTTGTTGTTGTTAATGTTGCTGTTTTTTTTCTTCGTCTTCTTCTTTGTTTCTACTTTTATTGTATTTTGTTGTTCTTCTTTTTGTGTTTTTAGCTTACTTTAACGATCATTTTTGGTCCCCAAATTACTGGAAACATCGGAAATGTCTTCTCAATTGGGCAAGCAATTACTCGGAAACCGGCTTGACGTCGCCTCTTTCACCTTGCGTCTAATTATAGGAAGGTATACAACAAGGCCTTGAGGCAAACAGAGATGTTCAATCTCTCCCAGCACACACCAATCAAACCGACTATATTTATTTCCACATTTGAGTCCCCTCCATCCCCTTCCCCGCTTGCCTCTTGCTCATCCAAACACCCATGTCACTTCGGTTTAGAAGGAAGTTTTTGTTAAAGCCTATGTAGTCTGCAGACTTATTGGAGGGTCTGATTGGCAATTTTCCATTTCCCGCGATACCTTCGAACTGTTTTTTTTTTTTTTTTTTTTTTTTTTTTTTTTTTTTGCTGCTGCTGCTGCCGTGTTCAACGGCGCGGAACAAGGCATTAATGAAACAGCACTTTCCTTAAATGTGGCTATGTATGTGTATTTCAAGTCTCCGTTACTCATCTACATGGTGTCATTAAATAAAAAAAGTAGGTCCAAAGCCATCGAACTATTGAGTTTAGATAAATATAAAACACTTTGCTACTTGAACTGTTTGGCCACGCCTCTGATGTGGATACGTTTGTTGTATTATTATTCCCTTGATTCTATGGGTAGAATAACAAGTTTGACAAGTAAAGGTTTGTTTGTGTGATTTGAAAGTCCCGAACACGTTTGTGGGTCTTTGGTCAAACTATGCACGTAGCGGAGATTACAAAGAGGGGACATGTCAAGATACAGAGGTATGGACAACAGTTGAGGCAAGCACCCTTGCAAACCATTAATGGGGCTGTTTCCTCGAAACGCCCGGCTTATTTTTAAACAATAACAGTCAATTAACACGCAGTGAAGTGTTACAGTGCGATTTGTGTATGGTCCGAGCCATCGACAAAAAGCCATGCGTCCCCCTTCTTTTCACTAACGCTCGCCAAAAGTAGAAGATAATTGGCTTTAGGCCCAAGATTGGGTCCAATGACAACAAGCTGACTACCATGAAAGATGAAGTTAACGGCATGCACTTTACAGAAACAAACAAGCACTATTTACATACATTGGACAGATATGTTTTAGTTTAGTTTATTTGTTTGTTTGTTTGTTTGTTTGTTTGTTTGTTTGTTTTTTACTATGTTTTGTTTATTTTTTTTCACACGACCTTATTAGCATTATTAGTTAATGTTGTTTTTGCTTTGTCTTTATGATTTTCTTTAACGATGTTGTCAAAGTTGTTAACTTTGTTTTTACAAGTGAATTCGTCGTAGTTTGCGATATCAAAGGGCCAACTGCACAACACCCTAGAAAAATACATAGAAACACTGTAGTTTGTTTTATCATATAATATTATTATAATTGTTTTTGTTTGCTTAGTATTTGCTATTACGTTGTTTTTACAAATGAATTCGTTGTTGTTCGTGATATCATAGGGCCACCTGCACAACACCCTCTAGAAGAATACAAAGCAACACTCTAGAGAAAAAAAAAACATATTTTAACATAAAATGTGTTTAACGCGCACAGGGCATGAGGCATAATGCTTGATAGGGACATAGCCAGATGTACTTTGTCTCCTCGTTAACTTCCATAGTGCAATGCAATGAGGTGCGAGCTACAGCCGTACTACGCACTTCAAGAAATACACTTTCGAAATCGTGCAACTCACCTAAGCATTAAAATAAGCTGATTAAGCATTACAGCAACCACGATTACTCGCGAGTTCAGTGAACGCTGATATAGGGTGGACACGTGTCATTATTATCAACATGGACAAGATCCAATGTGCTGTGGAATATTTAATTATTTTATGTTTATGTTTACGTTAAAATTTGTTACCATTCTCTCAGAATAAAGCAACACACATTGTGTAGCCATGAAGTAGGCTGTCTGTATAGGTCCACCATGTCATTCAGCCATTCCTTCAAGTGCAGTAGGCTACTGTCCAGGTCGTTTGCACTTTGCTGTCGTTTTTGATCCATAGAGGAACTGTAAGACAATCCTTGGTTCGTTCGATGAATCTCGCAGTGATCTTTTGCTCATGCCGTGGGTATTAACTTCGGAGATGTCCCACAACCTCTGGATTGGTTTACGGTGTGTGGGCATGGTCATCGGTAAGCTATCCGGGAAACGGATGTGAGACAGAGCCATGAAACCCTGCTCGTCATATCATATGCAGATATGCACGGGGTAATAGGATGGTATTCTGGAGCATGATTTAGGAAGATGATCGCGGTGATAGTCTGTGCATGGGATGAAATCTTAATTGAGCCACACGCAGTCAAACGTTACCATAGCACAATAAGCCCCCGACTCGGAGTCGTGCTATTGCTAGTAGTTAGAACGATGATACTTATATACCAGTGTGTAATATTAAGATAATACCCTAGACTTTAAATGGGCATTCACTTTATACACAAGTTAGTGGCACGGAGCTGTGTTCTTAACCTTTAACCTGTTTTGCTTATTTTGTCTATAGCCACATTCAGTATTTATTGGAGAGTTATTTTCACAACTTCCCTACGGCCTCAAATTTGCTACGGACTGCGTATTTTATTTCATTGTTTAATTATTTATATGTATATGTATATGTATAGGCCCTATATCTCTTTCCCCAGAATCGTCGTAATTATGTTGAAGTTCTTCCTTCGTGTAATAGCGGTGCACATAATGTTCATGCATGTACATTAGGCCTACATTTCTAGGGTGAGTGTAAATTTAAACTCTATATGTGATCATGTTGGTGCCCTTCAAAACCGTAGTATTCAAATAGATTCTTTCGGGATCTATGACAACAGCAACAACAATGCTGCATTGTTGATCAAATTAACACCTTTTTGGTTTTGTCACATAAACAAGAAGAAGAATCAGATGCGATTTTTTTTTTTTTTTTTTTTTTATTTATTTTTTTTTTTTTTCAGTGTGCTCATCTCCCAAAAAGGGGTCTTTTTCAAAATAAAGGTTTGGGTTCTATCTATGTCTATGGACTCCGTTTGATATTGGAAACACCTTGCAAAATGTACACTGCTCCAGAATTATTGTTTTCATTATTGTTACTTTTGTTTCATTCAGTCATAAGCGCAGCGGTGCGCCGCGAGGGAGTGGGTTGTTTCTGTGGCGAGGTTAAGACCTGAGGCCATTTTAATGAAGCTGTTTAGCAAAAAAAAATAAAAAAAATCCTTCTTAGCAAATTTCGGATACACGAAACCGTGTACCGATACACGAAACCGGACATAAACATGAAGTTGCCATATTATTTGAAAAGGAGTACTAATATTAATTGAAGGCTTATTCGTATATATACATTTTTTTTGTTTTTCGTCTTATTTTTTCCCTTCTTTTTTGTTTGTCTTTTTAAAGTCTGATCACGGTTTCTTGTCATGCCTAGAATCCAATCCCATACACCGATGAACTTTCGGTCGGGCGGAAGTTTGGGCTCTCGTAGAACTTGATTGCAGTCTTTCAGGCAGGGACAAGTTACGTGACTTGACAAGCCTTGTCGTCGGCGAGCGACAAGTCTCGTCGATTATTTGACCTGCGGCATACTATATAAGCCAGGAATTGCTAACAACATACAAGGAGGGGCTTGTGTTGCTTCACCCCCTCGATCCCTAATGATATTCATAGCTATAAATGATTAGGTTGCATGAACAATAATGAGATTTCTTTAAAATGACCCCACGGATATGGTTTTTCAAGGTGTGTGTATTACAAAATAAGGGGCCTCGACGCATCGAGTGTCGTGTTCATAAATAGCTGATACTGCGCGTGGCATAGAATTACAGCTGAGCCTCCTGCGGGAATAATATAGATAATACAATCGAGTTCTACGTGGATGGGTATAAGCATTGTTGACGAGCTCAAGCGTAGTTTTCTTTTATAGTTGTGTGGAAACTAAATACAAAAACCAAAACTCGACAGTATTGAAATTAATTCTAAGAAATAAGCCAACAGGTTTTCTGATTTTTCTTGCAAACTTGAGATCTGTTGGTTTTTGTTCAGTATGTATCGCAATGGAGGTATAAACTTAGCATAATGACGTAAAGATAATGTAACTTATTACGTATGGGTATCGTTTAACTTTTCGACAAACAACGCCCGAAAGTAATTGACACATTCGCTTTTGCCACAGGCAGTTTCGGGTGATTGATATCGGAGGCCATCAATTATATGGAATGATTATATTCTTTAAAACTTGTAAAGTTTATATTGTCAACCTTTGTGGTAACACTGACTTGGATAATTAGCCATCCATCATCCTGATCGTGATATGCTTAGATTGTGTGAACATATCGTTTTTCAGCAACTTTATCATTGTCGCAATTAATTAATATAGGTGTTTGTTTTGTCACAGCCGAGTATTTCCTTTGATGATTCCCTACACGTCACAATATTGTGTCGAGACTGGAGTGCATCGCTTCAGTAGCTCAAGTCGCGTGCAAAGACTGATTTCCGCCGAACCCGATGCTGCTGTATCCGTGCACGTTCGTATGTATACATTGACCAGATAAGATAAATACAACGGTCGCAAGATAATACCGTTTAGAAACTTTAAAACTCTTGAAACAAAACAAACAGCGGATAGCTGACGCGCATCGTCGAGATTTCAAGATACAGAGCCGTACACACTCGCGGGAAATCCTTTCTGAAAGAACGATGTTGAATCCTCATCTACATGTTTGTGACCATGGTGGCTATGTAGGTTATGTTTTGTGTACACTATAAACATAGAGGTAATAACTGACACAGATAAGGGGGGCGAGGAGGCGACGGGCCCGTTTCGCCACCAGACGGATTTGAGAAAATGATCGTGCCGTCGGAGTATCCGTCTGAACCAGAAACTTGTCCTAAAATATCCTTAGCTCGAAATGCCTGATGGGGAATTAGGGCTGGCATCTCTCAAGTGGCGGGGTTCATGCTCCTAAAATAATGGGGTGTCGCGTGTGCAAAACAAGGAGAAACAAAACACCGTTTTCCATTGACCGATGGAGTGGGTGGTAGGTGGAATTGTTGTCATTGGTGAATTAACTGCAGCTCATCGAAAGCCGATAAGATAACACACATGATAGCCATCAAATTCTTAATACAATGAAATCAACATCACGACTTAAAGTGGGTTCCGTTAATGTATAAAACAAGATTATCTCCCTAATTGATAAGGTAGAACAATAACAATCTCTAAAACCGAAACAAAATGACGTGCCAATGGTGTTGTTTTGAAGTGACTGTGCGTTTGCTTAGAGGTTTGATGTAGTGTTCGTTTTTTTTTTGTTTTTTTTTGTGTTTCTATGTTGTTGTTGTTGTTGTTGTTTGTTTTTGTTTTTGTTTTTGTTTTTGTTTTTGTTTTTGTTTTTGTTTTTTTGATACTGATATTTACTTAGTTGTCAGTATATAATAGCACACCCCTCCCCTTTTCCCGGTATTTGAACATTAGTAACGGCCAGCTGAACTGTGTCTTTTTAACTAAAACAACTTCGTTTTAGTACACTTCAAAAAAATGGCAATGTAATGACATGAAACCTCTATTGGAAAAGTGCCAGTCGGGTGTTCATTCCGACCCTGAAGATTTACATGATGTAACAAAATCGTCCAAAACACTTTCAACCGAGTATGTTTTACAGCATCGGATGTGGGAAAAAAAAAGTGAACATAAAAATAAAGGAGAGGGAGAGAAGAACAAACTCACGAATATTATGTTATATTTGTATAGAAAGAGTCAAGCCATGTACAGTTCATTTGTTTGGGGAGTTTGTGACGACAGAGTCACGTGTTCTATCGATAAGTATTTGAATGGGGACGGTTTCCCCTCGTCCGTTGCTTTTTGATAGCACGTTTATGCTCCTGGCACTAGAATGAAGACTTGGACTAGTTCATCGTTTGCTTAAGTCGTAAAGTCAGCAACACTGCACGTTTTGGTAACTTGGTTTTAGACAGAGTGCTGATTTTGCCCTCGAAAATCATGGATTGGCAAGCAGAGTGATTGCTCTTGAGATTTATTTTCTGGAAAGTAATCCACGTACATGTATCGAGTGTTAGACGGCACCAGCCTATAAACATGAAGTAAACAGCAAACATTATAATACTAAATAACCATATAAAAAATCGAAATAAAAATAAGATAAACAAAAAAACCTGATACAGCAATGAATTTGAGTTACTTTGGGTGGAATCATCCTATTATTATACGGTGCATTAAGCGTTTGATAATTACGGGCTTGGTGAGCTAAAATGCACACGTAAACAGTAACGAATAATAACACACTGTGATTGATATTAACGCGTCGGTTCCCACATTGAGCACATACGTTAGGCTATGACAGGGCTTGGTTATGGTGCATTAGCCCACAGTGATGTGACAGTCGGGCGTAACAATGGCAAGCATGAAATATTTTCCCTTTATTTTGCTTGTAGCTCCTTTCTCTTGTTTTTCTCTTTGGCATTGCTGTTTGTGAATGGCTTCCATTTCCCAGCGGATTCTGTTAATGGATAGTTACGGTGGCCCTGAAAGGACATTGCATATCGGTTCGTCTGTGCTGCGCCGTTGTCGTCTGTGTTTTATCTGGTCTAGATGATCCACTTCAACATACAACGATTTTTGTGTTTGGCGATTTGTTTTGTTTTGGCAACTGACAAAGTTGTATGCGTGATCAGAACAACCCCGTGAGTGAATGACGTCGTCAGCATTTGCTTCAAAGTTGTATTGTGATCATTGTCTTGAACACATTGAAAACAAAAAATAATCCAGCTTATATCCCATAATATCCTAAGCTAGACCATGTCACAGATCCTACAGGGGGTTCAAAACAACCGGGGTCAGTGACTTGGTCTGGAGGGGCAATTTAACAATCTACCACATGTATTTGTGTACATACAGTGTGTACATGTACACACTGCAAGTTGTCCGTGGAAGACTTCTACAGTGTTTCCCGTCAAAGAAATGGGAACCAGATGTTGATTCCAAAAGGACGTACGTAAATGCTTATGTCTTGATCTCTCGCTGACACTTCTCATCCATCCCCACCCGACCCCTTCCCGACATGCTGTATCCAGTAACCTTGCCTGTGTACTGGCTAATGGTGTGTATATTGATATGTGTCAATTGGGGCTGGTAATAGAGTGTGGCTTTGCTTGCGTCCAGGCTAGACCACTGTGTTTTCGATGATAATACTCTCTAAATGTAAAAGAGTGGACATTTCACTCGCATGCCAGAGTGGTGTCAGTTTGCTCTTTTGAGAGTGAAACTCACACTTCACCACTCTTTTTTTTCTGTGAAAGTGGAGTTAATTTTACTCTGAATCTAGTGAAATACATGTTTTTCACTCTAAAAAGAGTTGTCCGCCATATGACTCCTTGCAAGAGTGGTATGGCGGACAATTTATTACATTAAGAGAGTACTGTTTCGGGATCTACTTAACACACTTTGATTAAATAAATAAATAAATAAATAAAACAAATAATAATAATATTAATAATACTAACAACAATCATAATTATTATAATGATAAAAATAATATTACTAATAAAAAATAAATAAATAATAATAACAATAACGATAATGACAACGATCACGATAACGATAACGATAATAATAACGAAAGCGATAACTAGATTGATAAAGAAAAACATAAAGATACAGATATCCATAAAGTTAACGGTAATGGTAACGGTAACAGTAATGGAAACGGTAATAGTAACGATAACAACAACAACAACAACAACAACAACAACAACAACAACAACAGCAGCACTACGTAATAAACGCTCACTTCTTGGATGCAAATGCTAACAACCTCCCATATCTACGTTTCGCCGTACGGAGTCACTAACTTTTGAAAGACTGGAAAAGCCCTGAAATGTCCCGACCTGGAAGACCAGTAATATAACATATGTTATTTCATTCGAAGCATCACTTGGCCTTCAGTTTGTATGATATAATTATTTATTGAATATTCAATCAAAGGTTTAGAAATCCAATAGTACTTCTCTAAGGACAAGACAACCATTGCATCCTGAACAGATAAAACCTAAATTTCCATCCTACACTCCCCTTCCTCCATTATCACAACCTATATGCGCTTCACTTAAACATGATTGCTAAACAATTTCACGTTTCGATAAATAGGGGAAACGGTAAATCAAACGAGAGGTTAACAACCAAGTAAGCATCATTAATACACAGCACATGCCACGGGCATTTTTTAGTTGGCGGTTTATGTCAGTCATTGTGGTAGGCAGTTCAACCAATAACAACAGCAACCGTGAACTTATTTTCTAAGACAACGTTGAGGGGTTGGGTGTGGGCGTTTGGACTATTGATTCAGGTTTAAGAGATCAATGCCCAATGTCCAAACTTCTCATGAAGGAAGATTCACTTTAGATCTCCAATGAGCTGGTGCCAGTCGTTACACAAACAGATCCATTGCTCTTTATGCCACCATGTCCATAAGCCCCCACAGGTATTTCCCCACTACAGTCATCGTATTGGGCAAGTATTAAATATTCACTTGCCCTTTGGGTTTATAGCCTGGTTACCTAGATGCATAAAGACTTGGGACGCAAAAACAAAACAATAGTAAGCCCCGTTTGAGTTCAGTCTATCACGGTGAATCAATAATTTGCCAGCCACTCTCAAAACAAAATGGAGACTAAATATTTATTTATTTTGTGAATCATAATTGCGAAAACGGTATGCATCTAACGACCGCATATCCCGGTTTATGGCAGCTAAATAAAACGGAAGTGTTCGGTTGGAATAATGGGCCTTCATTATCCAGCAGTAACATACAACATTGAAATATGGTTTGTTTCGTTATTTTGATTAAATTACACAATTAGTGAATTGCTTTGGGACATTCACATCTGTCTTTTGTAGCGTTGTATGGATGTGTAACCATTGGCAAGTTTTTTTTTTCTCACAATCGAAGAATGCATACAACATTAAGCATCACACAGTTCAAATTATATTCTTTGAAATTTTGTTCCGACGGATGCGCACTAAAAATCTATTGGCTTCTTGAAATCAATCAACAACCATTAAATAATTCGTTGTTTTTGTTAGATTATTGTTACTATTTTACTGTTTCTTTAGCATTATTAGTATTATTATTATGTTTAGTTTTATCTTATTTTCGTTTGTATTGTTTATTAATTAATTTATTTAGTTAGTTATTTTATTTTATTTTTATTTTTATTTTGTTTGTTTTTATTTATTTTATTTTTTTTTATTTATGTATTTATTTTTTTTTGTTTTATTTATCTATTTATTTATTTATTTATTTATTTATTTATTTATTTATTTGTATTTTAATTATTTGTTTTATTTTTATTTTTTATTTTTTATTTTTTATTTTTTATTTTTTATTTTTTATTTTTTATTTTTTATTTTTTATTTTTTATTTTTTATTTTTTATTTTTTATTTATTTATTTATTTTTTTTTTGGGGGGGGTTCTTAGCTGTTAAAATTGTGAGCTATGGCCATTCGAAATGAAAACACCCCTTGATAATTAAACAGCTAGGCCAGATTGCATCCTAGAAAAGAGGAAAGGCGCCCTAACGGGGGCTTATTGTTCAGCCGAAATAGCCCCCGATTAGAAGTAAACATCCTCAGGGCACAACAGTGGAACTTTAGTTCAACAATCCCCTAAAAGCCACGATCTTCAACTAAAGTATGATGTACAGTACATGACTAGTCGTTGGTTTACAACTATTCAAGAGGCTTGGCGCATGCTTCTGTTTCTACGTTATGTGGTGTTCCCTATGGAGACTTTACCCTCAAATTGATCTCGTCACACTAATCTGAAAAGCAGTTTCTTCAGATTTGATTCAGGATCGATCGCTCTCAATTAAAGCAATAGGCCTACATTACATTTTATTTAGCCATACGAAGTCGTTGGAACGTTGACCCAAGCTGAAAATATGTATGTTCGTTACGTTGGCACGGTTTTGCGTTTTGCTTTGCTGTTTTTATTTATTTATTTGTTTTGTATGATTATATATATATATATATATATATATATATATATATATATATATATATATATATATATATATATATATATATATATATATATATATATATATATATATATATATATATATATATATCGGCAGCACGGTTCGGCTTCTGACTGGTCCCCCGAGCAAAGTGGATTTGGTATTGCACATAGGACCGCCCACCAACTATAAGGGCTGGTTAGCTCAGTTGGTAGAGCGCTCGTACGGTATTCGAGAGGTTGCGGGTTCGAGTCCGGCATCAGCCAAATTTTCTTTGCTCACGCTATTTATTTATATATATATATATATATATAGGTGTTAAATAATTCCTCTTGGCAAATAACTACTTTATTTCCATGCTTTTACATTATCAATATAGTATTCTCATTGCTTTTACATCTATCAATATAGATTACCCTTAATCACCTCCCTCATGTGAGTAAATAATCCTGTCCTTTCATGTCAGCCGCATTTCCCACCATGCAGCTTTCCTCCTTTGTTCACTAATCTCCTTTTTGTACTAACCGACCACTGGACATCCCATTGTCCACACTGCTGTATTTTGATTGGTCATCAACAATCTCTTTGTCTGTATTTAATTAACTTTGATTGGTTGTCTTTTTCCCGCCTATTTTGGATACTCTCCATCTATTTTAATCCCAAGGTTTTTCTATAAATGGATCTGTTTTTATGTTTGTGCTTGTTTTTTCCTCTGACGAAGGTCCGGTTTGGATCGAAAGCTAAGGCCATCAACCCTACTAGTTTTATATATATATATATATATATATATATATATATATATATATATATATATATATATATATATATATATATATATATATATATATATATATATATATATATATATATATATATATATATATATATATATATATATATATATATATATATATATATATATATATATATATATATATATATATATATATATATATATATATATATATATATATATATATTTTTTTTTTTTCTTTTTTTCTTTTTTCTGATCGTATTTGAGTTTTACTGGGGATCCGTAGTCAGAAGAGATACTTCTACCCTCCCTGACCGATAGCTTTCTTGTCGTGACGCTATAATGGGCTATAGTTAGCTAAAATATATGTACTTTCTTCACGGTCTATCACTGCGAGGTATTCCAGCAGACAATGCGACACCGTGCCTAATTATTGTACCCTTCGGTACACCCCCATAAAAACGGACCGTGGAGATGTGGCATTAAAAAACAGACATCTTAAAAAGATGTCATAACCTGCCTGTGGTATGTGATATGATATATATTGTTCAATTTTGACCGGCCGGATGCTCCTAATTTCGTTTGCAAAGGATTTTTTCCCTCGAATTTATACACCCCCTACGAGAAAAATACGCTCTGAGTGCAACGCGATATTCTGTTACAATTTTTCCCTTCATCCTAGGGGGTGTTTATAGATTGAAATAAAAGTCTTCACTGGACAGTAAACGAGATTCGTTATATCATCGGATGCTAATCAACAGCGAATTTAATACATGCAGTGAGTAATTTAACACGTTCTCCCTTTTTAGATGTTCATGATACTGAATTATTGTAATTTGTTTTCCGAATTCACTCGCTCGTTGATAACAATTCTAAATATATATTATGGTTGTTGTGCACATTTGTTTGAATCCAGTCACTCCGGTCGGTAACTATAATGTATGCCACTATGTTGTATTGTTTAATCGAAGCACAGTGTACGTTTGGAATAAACATAAGGATATGTGCCTATAGTGAAGGTACATTTTCGCTTGTTCAGAAGGATGTAGTGGAAACCTGTGCAATCCCGGTAATAAGTCTGTACATTGTGACCAGGTTCGGGAATGTCATTCATGTCTAAGTCCAACAACAATGAGAACATCATGGATGTATGCATCCCCGAATCGTGTTGTTTAAAGCCCCCCCCCCCCCCAACCCCCCCCCAAAAAAAAAAAAAAAAAAAAAAAAAAAAATCATAGTTGATGCTTCAGAGGGCATAGAGCGATAGAAACATGTACCTAAATGTGGGGAGGGAGGGGCAATAGTCAGCAAAGCAAGCATATCCGGAAGATTTTTAAAACTTGGGTTTCTACGTTTCTTTACGAGTGATTGAAACAACCGTGCACTACCAAGAATCAACGTTTAAATACGTGTGAGCGTATCGTAACGGTTGAACAAAATAATACTGTTAAACAAATAATCAAAAACAATACATACATACATACATAAATTTAAAAATAAGTAAAAAAAACAACAACAAATAAACAAACAAACAAACAAACAAACAACCCAAACAAACAAACAAACAAACAAACAAACAAACAAACAAACAAACAAACAAACAAACAAACAAACAAACAAACAAACAAACAAACAAACAAACAAATAAATAAATAAATACAAGAAAAACATATATACTATGGGACATACAATGATAGTTGAAAGCTCTCAATGCTGTGTTTTAAAGATCCTGATTTACTTTAGCAAGAGTTTCCCAACGATCATGTATATAAATAAATCATCATGTGCATGTTCTTTCTATGTATTCTTTGTTATGGAACATCGCATCGATTTACGGATAGAATAACTAGAGCGACCGGTCATTGTCTCCGTGTGTTGTAAAATCATGTCAATCTCCGGATTGAGGCTGCGATTTCCAATTCATCTCTGCTTTCCGAACCCAAGCAGGTTAGATGACTTTTTTTTTTTTTTTTTTTTTTTTTTGTGTATCGACCAACCTTATAATAATTGGAAGGAGTTCTTCTGTTACAAGCAAGTCCCCCGTTCATCTTCCCATAATATCATTATGCCTGAAACGGGTGAACATGTTTGTGTCCCGAATTAAAACCAGTAAGAACTGAACATAATCGTTCTAAAACAAATAACGATTACCTAAAACGCTGAACAGACCCAAACCGCAGCTGCCGTCTAAGTACGGGGTACACACTTCTGGTATGATGGCTTCAATCTTGGTATAGTGTGAGAGTCAAGACTATTGGTAATAGCAATGGATTTGGTCTGTTTTCCAAAGTTTGTCTTATCTTGCCCCCCCCCTCTCTCTCTCTCTCTCTCTCTCTCTCCCTCTCTCTCTCCAAGGCATGCACTTCCATCACACCAGCAGGTCACTATAGAAGTGACCAATGGGTCGCTGTCACCAATGTATTGTCAGTACAACCAACCTGGTCTTATGTTTGTTCTCAACAATTTACACGCAAAATGGAAATGTCGCCAATAAATGTTGCCCATCAAAGACATTCCCTTTATTTACACCCTTCATATTTCAGTTTTCTATGTGGGGGATTGGGCTGAAGCGATCGATGACCTTTCGAACTGTGAACGGTCATTGTCTCTAAACAGAGGCAGAATCCGTTGAAGCAAGGGGGCCGTTATCCCTGGATCTCCTCTCGCCTCGTCCTTCCCTTTTTACCTCTCTCTCTCTCAACACGAAGGAGGTGATATTAGATATGGTTGAATCAACAAAATCACATCAAAGAAAATACGCATGATACTGAATGGGCAGTTTCGGATTGAGATTGACAAGAACGAAAGGGCATCTCCCTTTTTCTTATTCACCCTTCTTAAGGACCCGGGCAGCCATACTCATGTCTATCTTTTAAGGCAGGTGTATTGATTGCAGGAGATGATGAAGGGTGTAATATAAAATAACCCCAAAAGCATCTTCGGTAATTTCAGGTAGTTTGATGAAATCGATGTGTAAAGGAAAAATATTGACAATACTGACAAATGACAAGTTATAGACCCAGACGAATTTATTGGAATTTTATTAAATTAATTGTTATACTAACGTAAACATTACACATGACTTAAAGACATAAACTGTACTTAAATTGATACGAACAAAGATCTGTACATGATTTTATACGGGGGAAATGTAACCCAATCTCCCAAATGAAGTTAATGAACTATTTGATTTTTTTTTTCTACTTTTCCCCCTATAGAGTGACCCAATAGAAAAAAAAATCATGAATTCGGGCAGATAGTTATCGGGTGACAGTATTGAGATGTACACAAGCACAATTCTTTACAATATATTGCACCGCAGAATTCATCGTTGGTTATGGCCTACTTCATTTCTTTCTAGTCTTTGTATTTATTTTCATGTGATGTGCTCGAACAGTTTAAAAGTGGTTTCCATTTCGGCCCTGAATACAATACCTTCATGCAGTATCATTTAAATAAAAATAAAAAAGATAGAAAAAAAAAAAAAATATATATATATATATATATATATATATATATATATATATATATATATATATATATATATATATATATATATATATATATATATATATATATATATATATATATATATATATATATATATATATATATATATATATATATATATATATATATATATATATATATCATAAATAATAATACGCAGTTTCTATATAGCACTTTATCAAACCCGATGGGCGTCTCAAAGCGCGGAGCATTTTTTTTATGCGGAGTTCTTTTGTTTCCTTTTTTGTTTTCTCTCTCTCTTTTTTTCTTCTTTTTTTTTTTTTTTTTTTTTTTCTCTTAAGTATGAGACCTGTTCCTTTACAAAGCACCATGTTACTGTTTACAAGATGCTGTGCCTCAATTTGCAGCCGATCAAGCCCGGAACACCGGTGCGAACCCATTCTCTTTGCGATAAGTGTACTGCGTTCGTTACAAGCGCACTACACAGCACACGGGATCTAGTACGGGACTCGATTCCACACTCTGCTGAGCAGAGACACCGGCACCACCAGCGAGTCCGGTGTTCTTACCCGCTCGGCCACGACACGCCACAACAGATACATGAATACAAGGTGATAGGGAATTATACAGTTGAACATATTATATGTATCGAGTGGTTTTGGTTAGCCGAACGCAAGGATAAAATAAAGTCATGCCAGCGCCGTAACTAGCATACAATTTTAGGGGGGGGCACACAAGGGGGTGCACCATTTTTCCTAGGGGGGCACTTTAGCCAATTAAAACTGTAGTTCCCGTTTGTATTTTTTTTCCCTACACAAGCCCCTTTTCAGTGTTTTCTGAGGTGTTGACGTAAATACATTATGTGTGTAAATAATTCACAATAGTTCTAAAAAAACAACATTGAAATTAATATGTAAATGCTTACAAAATGTAGCATCTTATTATGGTAATTTTTAATCTCAAAAGTCCAGATTTCAAATGGGGGGGGGCATCCGGGGGGACGGACATCAGTTGGAGGGGGGAGGCGTGCCCCTCGTGCCTCCCCCGCCATTAGTTACGCCACTGAGTCATGCTTTCATTAAAAGGGGTATCAACGGTGAGTGTGACAAATGCTGTTTAATGTGTCACTTTACAAAATGGGTTTTAACAGTTCACATCTACTTTTTTTAATATAAAGGTGATATGAACTGTTCAAACCCATCTTGTAAAGTGACACATTAAACAACTTTTGTCACACTCACCATTTTACAGTTCGTTGCCATCGTCATCGAAACTTTAACCATTATTATATAAATAGTTATTTCATAACATAATTAACAGAGATGGCCATCATCACTTTCGGAAACAACATTGACAGACAAAGCAGAAAACATGTTTTTGTCTTCTTTATGTCTTATTTTTTTTTTTTTTTTTTTTTAACTTGTTCAAATCAACACAAACAAACCTTAATTGTGGTGCATCCACCAAACAATGCAATCGATAGCGAAGAAGGATAGAAACCCACAAACCATTATTTTACTAAAACCAGAAACGAGTTTCTTGATTACTGTTGATGCGTGCATGCGTGTACATCGAAACTTGAACATGATCGTGGAGAATAACTTGCGGAAGAGTTTATCAGGATCACCACCATGTTGTGTTGTGAATTTTAGCTTTCACAGTAACCAACCAAAATAATACCTTTATCTCACCTGCAATACACCGAGCACGGACTGAACAAAAATGACAGTCAAACTACAAGCAACGTATTATTGAATAATGGCGGCCGCTTCCATCTAGATCCTATAACCCTCTTTAAATTTCCGTGAAGCCGTTAGATCGAAACGACTTCGCAGATGTAGTGGGTAATCCGTCACCACTGCACAACCTTCACGTGGCGATCAATGACAGGCATCGGCCCGGTGAGGCCCCTGGGGTCTCGCACCCTGCGGTTACAGGCAGCTTGTCAGGGCAGTGGCAAGTCCTCCAGGGAGACCAACACTCTTGGCCAGTTCCCAAGCTTCGTGTTTTCAGCTTGTTTGTTTGCATTTCGGGGTTATGGCGTGTGTTAACCTTTGGTAAATCATTTTGTAGTTGCCGGTTTAGTAAAGATAAGATCATTAATTTTCAAGTATTTTTTTTTTCTTTTTTGATCCACTATGTTTACTTTGTTATTGGTTTCAGGCAACGATACTGTTGCCATGGCAACAGAAGACAGACAGCCTCGCTCTATCATTATCGATGAACCAAGTTTCATCATAAACATTTTGAAGGACCAACTGAAGCATATAAGGGTTCAATGATGTATGCATCAGGTCTCTTTTTCGAAGGGCTATAATGAGTGCGTAGTGGTAATTATACCGACATCTTAAAAACGACTTTGATCATACACACAAGCACCCGCACACAGTCACATCAATCTGCTGATTTACATTTGGGAAGGTTTAGTGAATATTGAGGTAGAAAGTTGCGTTTAATTATCTTAAAAATATAAATGAACAACTTGAATGCAGGCCTTTTCTGCACTTAGAAGAGCGTAATATGATGTCAAATTAAAGGTATAACATACACAGTTTTTTTATAGTTTTTTTTTTAGTTTTTTCTCTCCCACAGTGTACGTTCATATTCTAGTTTCAAAAACACACGATACAACCATTCTGTTATAAAGTCAGCAAAGAGAGAAAAACAAACATTTATTGGTGGCAGATCGAAAACTGAGTTTTTAGGGAACAGTTTCTTCCAAGCGCGTCGCTGAATTCCAGACGGAAACACAAGTTATAGGTTTGCGTTAGTGTGAAGTTCGCCAAGAGTTGCAAATGAAGATTTGTTTTCAAGTAAAAAAAATGACTTGTTGTTATGCTATCTACCTCATGTATTACTTCGGCAGCATTTGTTTTTGCCTCTCCCTTGTTCTACTATAAATAATTGTCTTGATTAATGTATGTAAGGTCTGTTCTTCTTTATCCGTCTCGTCCATCGCTAATTGAACATGAATTTCTGATATTTATCTAAGTTTCATTACCAACCCATATGAGAAATGATACTAATCAAGGTTCTGCACAGTACATAGATCTCCCGTTCCATCACGTAAGGCACCGGGCAAAGGTAGCGTATATAATAACCCGCAACAGCGGTGTACTTTAATCGGGCATTCATTAACTACCCATGTAATACGAGTTTAATCCGTTGTCATTCGATCGACTCCGTGTATGTCATCTGATGGGCGTTAGAGTCGTGCGGATGAAACTTTGAAGATTATTCAGAGCTGTGGGCTTTTCCCCCTTTTTCTTCTTCTTCTTCTTCTTCTTTTTCATTTACGAAAAAAACAACCAACTGCAAGTCACGCTCGATTAATCACGTGACCACATGGTACATGGGTGACATTTAAAGGTACGTATTATTTTTGCCTGTATGGTAACGGGATGACATACAAAAAAAAAAAAAAAAAAAAAAAAAAAAGTGGCCCTCCTTCCCCGGTGCGCTTAGCTCTGACAACGTGTTGGGGCTTAATTTTAGATCTTGCGACTGACAAGCAGGAGAAGGGGAATTTGTACACGGGGGTACACGTCTCTCAAACAAGCAAATAATTTGATTTTGACCGAACGCAACAGACATCGCCATTGACTTAAATTCCGTTGTGGCGTTTGCCACAAAACCTGTTTCAAATTCGGCGCTGTGCACTGTCCATTGATTTGCCTAATTTGGGGGAAAATTGCAAACGTTTGACGTGTTTTTTATTTGATAAAAGTAGTGACTGCCCGTAGCTCCACGTGTTTTGTTATTTAGTTCGTGTTCAAGGGATACTTTGCAGTTATATACATGCATACTTTTTTTTTTTTTTTACACACGAGTGGTGTTTGGCTATGTTACCCAAAGGGTTTGGCTCGTTTCGTGCCATTATAAGCTCAACTTATGTGTACACAAATAAATAAATAAATAAATAATCAAATGCATAAATAAATAAATAAATAAATGAAAAGGTGATTGTGAAACAAGTCGACACAGGGCGTAAATAAGTTGGTTGGAAAATAAACCACAGTATAAAACTCAACACTACGATTTAGCAAAGTGATTTCTCTTTAAATGTCAAGGCAAATTAGGGGCAAAAAAATAACTTATTTGTTTTCAACGCTCGTGTTAATAGTGCACTGCACTTACCATTATAACACTGAAGCAAAAATCGTTATAATATACTAGCATTTCCTTTTCTGAAAGTAAGAACTTAAATATGCATTCCTTTTAAACGAAAATATTAATAATGAATGACTAACTATACAAATAAGTTATACGGGTATAGTATATAATAAACGGATAAATGCATTGCAACCCCTTTGCACAATATGGAAATACGTGTTCATTTGAGGAGAACCAAAGCGAAAGTCTATTATATATAGTATAAGGTCATTCATATAAAATGTACTAACCGGGGGCTAGAAACATTTTCCATCAAACCTTTGGTTCATCTGTCCATTTATGGCATTAGGATGTATTTTGTAAAATGACTTCCGTACCCCACATAAAATGTGTTTAGTTTTCATTGCGACAAAGTGCTTCAATTTTCCCCTCAATAAAAATAATCAAAAAGGACAAAACCCGTTTGTGTTTATAAATGTCATTTGGATTTGATCAGTTTACGGCAGACTCGTAACGAATCAACAAATCTACCGTAACATGTAGTTTGGTAAAAAAAAAAAATAAAATAAAATAAAATAAAAAAACAGTATGTGTCTTTTCCTCAATACCGTGACGTCAAACAAACAATATTAACTTCGAAAGAATTGAACCGACATGAATGAAACGTTTTTCAATGAGTCATAAAACGCCATTAATCCAATTTAGAATTCAACCGACAATTGTCCATTGACGTTTTAGGAATTGTTGAACAAGCCCACAATATTGCTCTACTAAAGATGTCGTTTTTCCACACTACATGTTAACCACAAACTTTGATTAATCAACTTGAAAGATTGATGATAAAACGGAGCTGGGCTAAAGGGGGGGGGGTGTAAACAAAGTTAAAAAAGAAAATAAAACATGAACAAATATTCAGCAGTAAGATTTGACAAATTGTCCCGTCTTTTGTTATGGGTTCGATTACTCTCAAGCTGTTCGTCAATCGTCAGATATATTTAAGCCGTAGCTAAAAGGGTTAAGTCGAAGGTAAAGCAAAACCTTCAACACTAGACCACGTTTTCCTTCCTACTATGTTTTTATGTGTTTATATGTTTCAAATTAATGTGCAAAACAAGAAATGAATACCACGAAAAAGGAGAAATCTTCAAGGTTCTTAAAATTCTCATTACCCGTCACAAACATTCAACCATATCCATTACGAAATCTGACCTGGGTATGGCGAACAGTGCACAAGGTTTGGATTTCCGGGTCTGAAATATGAAAGATGAGTCTGATTTCAAATTATTTTGATGGATTTGGAGTGCCGACAGATAGAGGCAGTCTTCACAAACGTTCCTTGTTTCCACCAGTGTTTTTTTGTTTTTTTGTTTTTTGTTTTCTTTCTTTTTTTCCCAGCCCTCCTATAAGATGGTAATCGACTGGTTGACGCCATCAAAGTATTGGTGTGTACGTTGCCGTTTGTCAGTTCGCAATTGTTTCCCTAATGCCGCAATTAATGAGAGAGCGCTGCGGTCTGCTCAGCAGGAATAACATGTTTTTATTGTGATTGATGAAGATGTTGGAGCAACTTCCCTCTGATTTTGTTTTTCTTTTTACAATCATCAGTATTCATAATTTAAGAAGGCGCATTTTATGCGGCAAGGGAGATAGCCCTAAAGTAGTTGGGGCATGGCTCTCGCATATAAAGAGGGTATCAAGTGTCATTAGTGTTTAATAAAGTGGTGTGCTGTTTGCCATCCACTGCTTTGCTTTCCAGAACTTCAGTTGCGGGGAAAAAAAATATAAAAATACAGTTACTGTTAATAAAAAACATAACTAACAACACAGTTAATTCAAAGTAATATTGTTTGCCTTAAAAACTCATTTGCATTGTAAACAATTTTCAAAAGAAAAAATAAATAAATAAATAAATAAAAAAAAAAAAAAAAAAACGAGTGATAATTTTAATGTGAAAGTTTGTGTAAATCTGATTAAAACAAAATAGCCGTTGCAAACTGCTTATCAACCAAAATGACCTGTTGCATAATGCAAAACAACAAATGTTAATGGTATCACGTTTCGACCCTAGCAGAGTCTTTCCCAAAGGCTAATATCATCGAAGGCTACATTTTAATTAAAGAAACTTCTTTCCCCGATCACTGTATCGAGTTATGTGAAACGAAGGCTCGTATCAACGTTGTGCGATATTCGATTTATCCCGTGAATCGTATATTGCTCGCGTTAGTCCCATCACCTGAGAACGGCCACTTACAGGAGATAGTCGAAAGTTAATGCATTGGCAATAAAAGATAACGCCCTCTGTGGAGCTTTCCGAACCGCTGCATGAAATCAGAGTGCGTCACTCAATTTCGCAGTGATATCTACGCTCATTCTGGTCGCATTCATTTTGAGTCAATATTTTACGCCCCGAAAACCATTTCACCAAAGTTCTTCAGTTCTCATAGTCGGTCGCCTATGTAAAATGAGGAGACCACAGACGTGTGCATGATCCGGCTTTTTCCTTCTCCTGGTCATGTACTGCGCCGCAAGTCGTCTGTGAGTTCCAACAAGACGTCCGGCATTAGGGCTTTATATCCTTAATGCGAAGTCACACTGAGGGCATCGGACGAGAAAAAAACGGATCAATAGGTTGATGAAAAACGCCCAAGCTCACGGATCAGGGCCTGTGTTTCGTAAGACTGGCGCCAAAAGATACAGAAGAAACACGGCCGTTATTGGTGTTGTTTTGAATGGGTCAAGGGTCCCCGTGTCTGGTGCACTTTTAAGGGAGCAGGGCTTGGGGTTGGGTGACAGACGCAACTATCAAAATGAATGATGGTTTATTGGATATACTCTAAATGTTTAAATCCACTCTTCGCTTAAATTAATGCAAGCAGGAGTCTGCCCGATCTCACTTTTGAAATCGTTACCGCTTCTTGCTTCTCGGCTACCTCAAATAATGTCGACGTTCAAACGCAGCACATGTACGTCTGCTACCTCAGAGGTTCCTCACCTTCAACTGCAAAACCAATACAACACACAATGTACACGATGTTTGTCCAAACGATAAATCGAGAACTTCAAGTTCTTCCGTTGTTTGGACTAGTTTTCCCCCTTTTTATCGACGTCCCCCTTTGGCCGTATACACAGAACCGAGGACACTCTCGATCTGGAGTGACCACTTGGATCCCTCTGGCTAAAATATTTATTGTCAAAGGTCATAGACAAGCTCACTCTTGTTTAATTAAATGCATTTTAGGTGACGTCACCATGCACAAAAGTAAAAATGTATCGTGAGAAATAGAGGAAAAGGTATCTGTGAAAACAAGCGAGACTGACTTACAAACCTTAAATAGGTACTGAATAACTATATACAGAATAATTGTTTGGTCAGATCTATAACAGTTACAGAAGCCACACATTTTTTATTGGAATCGTCTTGCTTATTGATTTTCTGTCCCTTTTTTCAGAAATGTTGTTGATGAGACTCTCAAACAGATCGCCCTCTAAAGTCACTTGTATTATTGACATTAATTCAAGGCTCGTTCATTTTATAATAAGAATGGTTGCTTTTCAGTTTTCCTCTCCTGACTCTTCTTCTTCATATTTTCTTGGCTTTTGAGGTAAACAAGTGAAACGTGGAGAATTATAAACAAGACAGGGAATACTTTAAAACTTTTCTGTTCTTGTCTTCACCGTTCCTAATTTGCACAGTTTGATTCTCACTAATCCCATTACAATGTTAATGAATACAGGACTAGGATGGCTGCAGAGGTTGGTGGTCAAAGCATTAGCTTAGGTTTCCACAATAATCCAACTTGGGTACCTATTGACCAATGGTGCTCGATCGGTGGCAGGGCGTACCCCCCCCCCCCCTCCTATTGTGTCTTCATTGTGTTCTGTGAATCTCAGGAATTCTTTTGAGGGTTTTAGGTGAGGTGTTTTCTGTACAGGAGGGGAAGAGTGTGTT
>OU452230.1:3774255-3778146 GCA_911728455.2 Marthasterias glacialis | reverse complement strand
TACTGTCAGAAACACGTATAATTTTGATAAACTGTCCTATGAAACAATGTGGTACATGAGTTTAAAATCACTCCCCTGAGGAGTGTGGTTCCCTCACTTTATTGCGTTGTTATTTTTCAAGTATTTTTAGTTGATAATTGAGTATTTTGAAAGCCCATAACATTGCCCTGGTCTGTCTTTCATATTATTTCGCCCTGTTTTTATATGTTGCCTCGTTTTGCTTTTGTTTCCTTGTCTCTCCTTACATTGCCATGCATTTCTTGTTTTAGGCCTGCCTTGTCGTGTCTCGTCTTGTCTTGCCTTGCCATTCCTTTTCTTTCCTGCCAAACCTGTGTTGCCGTGCCTCGTCTTCCGGCCATGCCTTTATCGCCTTGCCTTGCCTTGCCTTGCCTTGCCTTGCCTACGCCTTGCCATGCATGTCTTCCTGTCATACCTGTGTTGCCTTGCCTTGCCTTGCCTTGCCTTGCCTTGCCTTGCCTTGCCTTGCCTTGCCTTGCCTTGCCTTGCCTTGCCTTGCCTTGCCTTGCCTTGCCTTGCCTTGCCTTGCCTTGCCTTGCCTTGCCTTGCCTTGCCTTGCCTTGCCTTGCCTTGCCTTGCCTTGCCTTGCCTTGCCTTGCCTTGCCTTGCCTTGCCTTGCCTTGCCTTGCCTTGCCTTGCCTTGCCTTGCCTTGCCTTGCCTTGCCTTGCCTTGCCTTGCCTTGCCTTGCCTTTCTTTGTCTTACTTCGTTCTCTCTACCTTGCTCTACCCCGCCCTACCTTCTCGTTGTGTGAAGTGTCCCAGGCATTGTATTGCTTTGTTAAGCCTTTGTCTTGCCTGGTTATACTCTATCTCGCCTGGATGTACATGTACTTTAGCCGTAGCCTATGGAGTGTTTTGTTAACTTGCCTTACTTTGCCTAGATTTTTATTGCCAACTACGTTGCTCTTTGTTATCTTTTTTAATTTTGCTTTATTTTCAACTGCGTTCATTAACCCCATTTTACCCAGCATGCTTGCCCGACCTGATTTGGCCATAGTTTATCGTGCGTTGCCTTGCCACTACTTGCCTAGCTGCTTCGAGGTCAACGTAATGCGCGAAAGTACGGCGAAACCCAATCCTTCTCAGTTTAATAAAAACATATCAGGACAACGCACGTTTTGGTTTTCATGGGAGATTTCTAACAGGCGGAATTTTTCTTGTATTCTACTCCCAAAAAATTGAAACGATTTTCGGAATTCACCGAGTTGTATAGAATTAAGTGCTCGCGCGTGCGAGGCCACATTGCATCAAATATTGCGCTCCGCCGCGGACAAGCACGTGGGCACACTCCACGCATTGATATTTGAGGACTTTTCCAATTTGGGCAGAAAACGCTGTTCAAAATAATCACAAGTTATTCTTTGGGAAGGCTTCAATTTAAAACGCTATCGTCGGAAGTGGGTGAAATCAAGTTACCAATAAAACCACCGCTTTCCTTTTAAGACGAGAAACGTTAATAGTACCCTGCAGTTCGCTTTTGCTCGACGTCTTTTTTCGCACAGACGCGGTGTTATATTGTACAGCCGAAACGCGTTCGACTCCAGCATGAGTGTCGAAGGGACGGGCTGAGAGCATAAGCATTATAGAGAGTTTTCAACTGTGATAGCTCTCAGATCATCATCATAATAAATCAGTCTTGACGTGAACAAGAATAGTTTTACACAATTTAAACAAAAAGTCACATATTTCGTTCATTTTGCTCCAACTGCCGTACACGTTAATGTTCTGCTTTCGAAAAGTAGTTCCCCTTGAGTTCACTTGTGTTTTTATAAAGTACAGGCCTGAATTCATTGCCAAAAAGTAATTTTTGAAACAGGTTTTCTTTTTTGAAAACGTTCGCAGTGCACCGGAGTATTGTTGGGTCATATCAGCCAAGTCTCATTAAACCTACTTTGCAGAGGATAATATGAATTTATTATTTTACCTTTTTTTAATTTTGTTATGCTCAAAATTATAACTCCTCTTTCATCTGCATCAACATTGATTTACATATTGATGGGGGAGTTGTATTACATGTTAGAAAGGCAACATCTAAACCACTTCAGGCCCAGGGTTCTTTGGGCCATGATGCGTGTGTACGGGGGTGGTCAAATGAAAAAAACATCAACATAAAACAAGTTTATAAAAACCTACATGGATAAAGTTGTTGAATGAATAATGTTAACTACGGTATAGGTGCAAACCCATGTAAATGTTCACCAAGTAAAAACATTAAAAAAACATGGCCACTTAGGGGAAAAAAGTAACCCGTGAAAAACTGGTCTCTCATTAAAAAAAAAACCCGGGGATAGACAAGTCCCGTATTTTTTTCACGAACGTGTTGCAAGATTATACTCCTAAACATTGGTTGCCAAATGCGCACGTATTATACAGTGTCCTCGTGAAATAATATCGGCGCCACTTCTGTTAAATTTGGCGCCATGTGAAGCTATAGCTATGCTTGAGCGTGTTGATCCGGGCGGGGAAGCTCGTTTAGGGTGTCCACCAATCATGTTACTAGCTGCTGGGAAGAGTAATTGATGTAAATGGCTTTGCAACTCCAACCCCTTGGGTAGTTGCGTAGTGCCGTAAACCAACCATGGTCGGATAGTGTCCAGCCAAACCTCAAGCAAGCCTATCGCAAGCACAACGCCATCAAACTGGTTCGAAACTATAAGCCGCTCGGTGGTCACAGGGGACACCATTTGGATAAAACAGCTTGGATTAAGTTGTTACCTATTTATAACCAAGCTTTTCAAAAGCTAGTCTTATGAAATTTAGATTGGCGTCTACTAAATGAAATTCACAGATTTTCCCAAATATTTCTGAGCCAGTAAATTAAATGTATCGAATCGGTTGACACATACTGGCTTGACTTGAAGTTCAACAGATTATTGACTATACTCCGCGTATGACTCTTTGTCACGCTGCTGTATTTTCCAACAGTCTCTGCCAACGAAGTCATTTCGTAAATTTTGTTTAAATGCCAAGGACTGATGATAGGTTAGGCAAGAGCCTTTGAATAGCAAGCTTGTCTGCTTGGGGGCCCCACTATAAACGAGTGAAGTATTGGTTTAAGCTATTCCCCGGTTGAACAATTGGGTTGCGCCGAGCCGTGGGTGCATCTAGCCAGGTGGGTAGAGTGTGCTGCTTCTCCACTTCGGGAAATATCTATCCAGTGTCCCTACGGCCAACCATTTTCCTATTTGTATTCCGTTTAACAAAAAATAGAAAAGAAAAGAGGGCATCAATTCTTTCCAATCGTAGGGAAGAGTATGACCCAGGGGGCGATTGTCCCCTTTGGAAAAGAGACGAGACAAACGTGTTTAATATGCATATAAGGTGTCGCACTTCTGAATCCAATTATCTGGCTCAGAAAAAGTGCGTAGCCCATTAAACACAAGATATAGGCCTAGTTGGACTCTTAGCCTACATCAGAACACACACTTGAGCAGGGATATATAGGCCGAGCTACCCTACTTTTATGGTTAAATCTGCTTTTCTGAGATGTGATCTACAAGTTAAAAAAAAAAAAAATCAATAGAAAGAGAAGGGTGTCTCTACGAAGCACATAAAGGCCTACAGCGATCGTCAATTAAAGCATGACTTTCAGATTGAAGTCTCCAATAAGCCTAAATAAAGGTTGGTTGTCGGCAGCACTACTGTGCCCGTCCATGCACTTGGTATTCATCAATTTGTGATCACTGCATCGTTGTTTTTAGACTGTTCCCTCGGCAATACAGCCCACGACCAACCTCCGTCCCACATACTTCCCTCTCAGTATGACAGGCTCCGTCACAATGAGTGTTATTGGTCGGTCACGTCCCCATCGAGTTCCAAATACATATGGCATTATAAGGTTTAGCATCAAGACACAATACTCAAAAGGTTTA
>OU452230.1:3634255-3769255 GCA_911728455.2 Marthasterias glacialis | reverse complement strand
ATGTAAAAAAAAAACCTTATTTTTGACGACTTTTGACGAGGTTTGTGTAGTGCGCATACAAATAACACGTTTCCTGGTGAGGAGAGAAAAAAAACATCATCTGAATTTGTCTACGGGATGATCTTTATCACGTACTGCTTTCTGACTTCCGTGTAGTATGGAGAGCTAAGTAAGGTAAGACTCGTCAAGGATTAGATGCAATTCCTTTAGATAAATAGCTCTGCGCACTTGTGTTGATAAAAGAAGATCAGAAAAAAGACACAAATGTAACTCAGCTTTCAATTATCTTACACTAACTGTGTAAGGCGTGTTCGCATTTTGTGACTTTGTGAGCTTGATTTTGTTTTCTTCGCATCTTACGGTATAATGTACGTGAAAATCCAACGTTTCCCAGAACATTGGAATACGCGCAAGACTTGCATGATCTGTTCACGAACTATAAGCTGTCGCTCGAAATAATGTCAGTTACTCCGTGGCGATCGAACAGATAGCATTCAGCACTGTACAATGCAACACAATATCTAATGCTTTCAAAAGTAAATTTGCTGTTTTTTTCTTTTTTTCTCTTTGTTTGTGTGGGTGGAAAGATTTGTTGTCTATATGTCGTTTGAACTTTGCTGATCATTAGGGTGAAAATATAATTATCAAAATATAAATAAGCGATTGCTTGGAGAGAGAAACAAATCGTAAAAATAGAAATAGGGAACAAACAAACATCACGGGAAAGTGACACGGAATTTCGGTTTGTAACGTTTATTTTAAGCAATATAAATGCGTCAGCACCACATTCTGTTAGCGAAGTAATGAATGGATTTATACAGGAAAGTTTTGTTAAAAACCTTGGCCTTTGATTTAAGACATTGACCTTAAATGCGTTACGAATACAAAACCTGCATACGTTTCTTTTAAGAGCGTGGGGGGGGGGATCAACGCTTCATAATTCAAATCTTACCTGGAAGAAGCTACTAATCTCACCGGATTAACATTCCATGGCGGCGTACATTTTTTGGCGGTGGGTTTTGGACGTCAGATATTCCTAATAAATCCGTCATTTTCGTGAAATAATTCAGCTCTCTGACGTCCAAAACCCACCGCCAAAAAAAAAAAAAAAAAAAAATGTATGCGGCCATGGATGGTTTAATCCGATGAGATTAGTAGCTACTGACAGCTAAAATTTGAAAATGTGGAGCTCTAAAAATTGTCTGCTCTGGGAACGGACTCTCATATCCAGGACGTCAGTGTAGTATTTATACGAACGTGAAAATGCTCCAGAGGGAGTGAGGGAACGCATGGTGGTGCAGGCATTTGGATCGATGGTGTATAGTACAGTATTGACTGACTGGAGACGGTGGGAGGGGCGATTCCCTAAATTGGGCTTGTCTGCAATGGAATGTAGTTAAGTTTCCCGTCGTTCGAACGAGTATTTAATCGTATAAAACTAACGGCGAGGATTACGACACGACAATACCGCCAGAAAGGCCAGTATCTATCGATCGACGGAATAGGCATTATAAATGAAAAAAAACAAAACAGAAGCTCGGGAAAGTCTTGTAAGTCTTTATAACAAGATATTTTGACCGGAATATTGTTTGGGGTTTAAGTAAATAAGATGAGGCGTCAGTCCTGATTCAGGATCAAAAACTCCAGACTAAATTAGTTAGTAATGATTGAGAGGCTTAAACAAAATCTGCAATGTTTTGTTTGAAAAAACATATCTACAACTTAGTCCTTTAACACCAATTTGTGGTAAATAATGGGTTATGTCAAGGGTATGATTTTTGCACATAAACTTAGCATTTGCACATAAACTTTTTTTTTAGTATTTCTTTAAGTGTTAAGCATAATGCAGGCAAGATAATCTTCTTGCTTACCAAGGGCGACTTTTGTCGACTGCACTCATACCCCTCTTTTACTGTTGGCGACTTTTGTCGCCCAACCTTACACACAAAAGGCACTCAAGCCCGAGCACAAACTATTGTAGTTTTGTCCATGTACACCCTCCGTACCAAGGTTTACAATGGTTGGAAAGAGAAAGATCGGATATTTAAAATAAAATCAGGTTGTTAATATGCAAATCCCTTAAAAAAAGGAGTGGAAAGATCCACACACCTATCGAGTGCCTTAAGGCTGTGTACAAAAAAGTAATTGAGTTTACAAATCCCACTGAGGAAACAAAGACCAAGAACTTGGACATCTTAATAGCCGATCTAAATGATTTTTAGATTATATTAAAGGAAAATCAATCAATAAGACAGTTATTACTGAGTTTGTCTGTAAAACAATACGTTCAAGGTGATAATAGAGTTTGTAAAATTGGCCTTTGAACAAAAGCATTATGTTTAGTAAGAACGTGTGCTTTCCCGCTTGAGTGGTCAATATGGACACCTACGGTTGTTTATATCAAAATAATTTGGTAACGAGAGATTTTCTGGTTTCTGATGTCTACAATTTATTATAATTAGTATTGTTTTTAATTTAATTTCATTTAGCCTGCAGGTATTCAACAAAACTGTTATCACATGATCTGAAAAGCCTTTACCATACAATATGTACGTTATAGGACAGCATGTAGGTGAATAAACATGTCCTATGCATTTTTATATACAAGGGCCAAACATGTCTGTAATCTCTTCACTTCGCAAAAAAATTGTTAACGGCCTCACGTTTCTGACCCCAGCCGAGTTTTTCTCAAAGGCTAAATGACAACCCAACACACACACATACAAGTATACTGGAGTAACAGAAGCAGTCAAGTAGAAAGAAGTAAAAAAAGAGAGAGGCAGAAAGCAGTCAGAAGATGCAAGGGATGAACAATGAATAGGTTGACAGGGGGCGGGGTTTGTAAACACTTTACAACAGCTATTTTTTTTCTCTCTTCACTTTTTAGAAGAAAAAAAACGGTGTCAGGAAAAAAAGTGCAATGTAGTTTTCACTCACAAAAACTTGTAATTATTTTCCGAGTCGGAAATGGTTTCCCGTGACCAGGCCTCCATGTATATCAACAGAATTAAGCATAATTCATCAAGGGATTTCCATAGAGTGTGCGCTGTGTGTGATTCACAAAATGTCCCTTACCGTCTGGACAGATGTGTTTTGTTACGAAAATACATAATCGAACAAGCGGTCCATTGTGGGTGAAGCAAGTCAGCGAGTCAAAAAAAAAAAATAATAATAATAATGTAATTCCTGTTCTTTCAAATTTAAAATACGGATCGGTTTTCGCTTTGGGAGGTATACTACTCTTACAACTTTCTTTGCTCCACAAATTACCATCGTTTTCGTTTGTGGGCACTGAACACGTTAGAAAATATATCAAACGAAATTTAATCGACACAATGGAAGCTGTCTGGGTAAATTCAATCCAATTTTTGGGGAGAACAAAGAACCAACTGAGCTATCTGGCCGTAATAATGACGGTCTCCCTATTTTGTCACTATCTTTGTTCGGGGTGCTAGTCAGAAGCCATGCAACCTGAAACTGCCGAATAAAGCTATTGACAAATTAGGGACACCGCCATCATCGTTGTTCTCTCAAATAAATCAAATACAAGTTCCACACTATAATTTTGTTTCGCTGATTCACAGTCTCTTTAAAGTTGTCAATTTAGAAACGGACATGAAACACTGTGTGTTCAAGGTTTACCGAATTTGCGGAAACAGAAAAACCGCTTGTTTTCCTTTCCAGTAGTTTAGAATGTGTCCCCTAAAATAGAGTGCAGGTGTCCATCACTCCTGATATAATACTGCCAGACAGCTTTATATTGATCTCATTGTTTCTTTATCAGCAATCTGAAGAGAAAACATTACATAATTTTCATCGGCAATAATTGCCCATTTTGAAATGAAACGTAAATGCCACTTTGTTTTCTCATCGGGGAAACAAAACAACAATCACTGTTAATTGTCAGCTTACATCCTCCGTAATGAGTTTTTTTTTATATTTATTTTTTACTAACGTCTTGTCTTTCACGACATCGACGTGGGAGAGAAAACGACGTCTAAGCTCGACAGGCTTATATCAGCCCATCAGCCTAAGGTTTGCATTAAGACCGGCTTCTTATTGGGATCAAGATATCCTTTGTCATTTTTGCCCAGGCAAAATGAAATTCTACATGACATGCACAATAGTGTACACAGGCTCTTCCAATAAATATGCGTGTACGGGTTGATGAGTTAACATCCGATGGGGCGTAATAGACTGATGGATGTGTTGGGTCTCCCCAGAAGACACGAAGCCCGTTAAAGGGAGAGCATCGCCTTTTCAAATGCCTAATATGCTTTATGTTTCCTAAATTTGTTTCCTTTTATTTGGGGGTATTAAGGATTGTGATGGTTTGTGCTTGGAAGGATAGGCATCAGTAGTTTTTAAAAATGCATTGGGTTTTTTTTTTCAAAACGTTCATTTTAAGAAGAATACGTTGTGCTCACATTTACAAGATATCGTGAGAGACCACAGGATGATATCCATGCCCGGTTCTTAGACGGTGTCAGCCTGTTTGGCGGAAAGATGTATCGTGCATATTTTCAGCAATACATGGAAACAAAATATTTCACGTGTATAGTAACAAGAAATCAGGAAGAATCATTCAGACTACATGGTGTGTAATTGGACTATTCGAAATGGAAAAATAAATTCTGAATGGATATACCTGATTGTTACGAAGAAGATTGTCTGTGAATCTCTCTGCAATTTCCTCCATACAAGGGCACACCCACTCAATGTGAAGGCGTCTACATTGTTGCAATGGCTACTATCAGATTGCCTAATGAATGGCAGGGGAGGTGTGTATAGTATAATTATGAGAAGAGAGAGTGCAGTATAAATATTTATGGTACATCCGCGAGGAACAGATTCGGGAGCTTTGGGTTCCCTTTTATGAGAGGAAATGCTTGTGGGAATTAATAGCAAAAGAGACTTGCAAATGTATAAAATCAATAATAAATGCCAGTAGAAAGAAAATTCAATCCCTGAAACGCAGTTCATCGAGGTGGGTTTGCCGTGATTTGTTGGAAATGTTGTGCTGTCAATAACAAAAAGCTAAACCTTACTTTTGTCTTTAATTAACAGAGTCACTTTTTCTCAATTCCTAATATAAACTGTAATCGTAAACAATTTTTTTTCTCTCTCTCTCTCTCTCGCTGTCATTACTGAGAACAAATTGATTAGACCCAAAAACATCACATGCGAACTGATGGGCAAATTTTGTAACAATCGAACCGTCGAATACAATCCTTTTGTGTGTAAATGTATGTCAACAAAAGAAATTATTCAAACAAAACTTGACAACTCGTCCGTTTCTAAACCGATGACAAAAGCCGTGACTCCTCACTTTATAAGTTCAAAACGGGGGGAAATTATGCATGAGTGGCGACTCGATTTGAAAAATCACTGCGTATATTTGCTTTGGATATTACAAATATTTTTATGAAAACTAGATTACTGAAAGGCGGCATATTCTTCCTCCTCCTTTCACAGTACTGTTTATAAATAAGTTCAAATTGTCCCCAAAAATGGCGTTATGATTTATTGAATTATTTTGCACGGGTGAAGAAATTTATAAAGAAACCTGTACAAATACAGCATAGAAATAAATGTAAATGAATGAAGTGAGTGAAGATGTTAGATTCAGTACAGTATGCATGAACCGTGAAGGGGATCTTTTATAATCACACCACGTGCTAGATTGGTGGTTTGGCCGTTGCCATGGTACAGAAAATGCTGTCAATTATTTCGGTAATTCAAGCGAAGCAGCGGAGCACCGGGGTTTGTTTTTTTAAATCAGGGAAGAATGACGTTCCCCCCTGTGCTATGGAAGGCAGAATTGATTTATGTTTCATTAGAGATAGCAAGCTGGGCTCCGTTGTTTTATTGTAACATCATAAGAAAACATCGAGCACAAAACTGTCCATACTGTCGACTATGACATGTTTTTGTTGTCAAAATGTCTTCTTTAATATCGTATCCACTGGTATGCATACTTTGTATGCTTCGGTCAATTTAGTCTTTTGTACTGCGTAACAAAATAATAATAATAACAAAAAATGTCTAACCATCAGACAATAAAATCTTTGCAGGACATTTTTACTCCAATATGACGATTTTACTATTTTTATTACTAGATATATACCACAGTTTGTTCTAACCATTAGAGGTTTTTTTTACTGTTAAAAATTACAATGACAATAAGATTTAAATGATTAAAGTATGGCGATGCACGACTTTGTTTGAGTTCTACTTTTTTCCCCAACTTATTTATAAGCATGAACAAAAAATAATCCTTCTTTACTGGAATTTGAAGCTGTGGTTGCTCGGTATGTAGAATGGCTTATTAACTCAAATTTTTCGATTAGTACAACCCTGGTCGTCTTTATGAGAAAAAAGGACTTCGTATTGACTTTATGCTGATGATAAATTCTAAATTGACTTGCAGTTTTTATAGCAATTTGGTGTCAGTACATATTTCTTCATACGTCTTTCCGGAAGTTAAGTTCATAAATGCTTCTGTGTTTGCGGCTATATACACACTCTAAAAAACCCACGGTCTGAAGTGACCCGGATTCCGGAACCCGTGGGGCCTGACCCATTTCTGGGTCAGTATGACCCGGAATCTGTGTCAAAATGACACAGAAATGGGTCAAACTGACGCAGAATCCGAGTTAAATTCCCAATTTTTAACCACTTTACGGGACAACCAAGACCCAGAAATGGGTCAGGCGCCCTTGGACCCGGAATCTGGGTCAATATTGACCCACTGGAGTCTTTAGAGTGCAGGTACGAATAACCGGTAACGCATTATTACCAAAATTGACTCCTTGCAAGTGACTAGAGGCTTCTTCGTAAAAAAAAAAAAAAAAAAAAAAAAAAAAAAACAACAACAACAACAAACCAAAAAAACATTTGTGTACAAAATCTTCATTGGAAAAACACAATTTCCTGCGGGTACACTCCAAAAACTCCTTTGTCAAAATTGATCCGGATTCCAGGTTCAAGGGGGCCCAGACCCATTGGGTCCAGTCTTAGCCGGAAACTGGTTAAAATTGGGAACTTTGACTCGGATTCCGTGTCAGTTTGACACAGATTTCGGTTGATACTACCGTGCCCATAATGGGTCTGGCCCAAAGCTACCCTGAATTGGGTTCAAATCTGACCCAGGAGGTTTTTGCTCGAGTGTATATATAGCCTAAGTTTATTTTGATTAATCCACGGAATTTTGCCTAACTGCTAAAAACTGATAACCAGTAAATAAATCTCGTGTCTAACGAACAGCTGTACCTGAAGTAGATACGGCTGAATATTAAGATGCATGAACATTTGTTTCACTTGCTGTATGGACTTGTACTCACAGGTCGTCGGCCTCCTTCAACATAACCGGGGTAATGCTTAATACTGTGCATAGTACGAAGGGAACTTTGTGCCTCGCAGGGTTAGCGCGATAGTGGGTTATTGATAATAAGCTTGCAAAATGCACGTTTTCGTCGTAAATGGAATTGAGGACCACCACATTTCACTTTCATTTGTTGATTGATATGCTAGGCCGTGTATTCATATCGGAAGTTCGGGCGCGTATACCATGATTAAACTTGCAGTTAATAACATAGATGTATGCCCACGAGGAGATCCAGAACATCATGAAAGCTATTGCTGATGACTGTAAGAAACATCCATTTTGCATCAGTGAACACACATTATACAACAAATCTTTTGAAGGACTAAGTCGTGCCACCTCTCGTGATGTTGAGATAATCTCTGCGACTTGCTCGGAGGACAGCAGGCTCTTGCGTCAATAGGTCTCTTTGCGGATGCGACCTCACAGCTCCCGATACACTCGAGGGGATCGGTGCGATCTTACGAGGTGTCCTCCACAACACAGTTCCGTTTGCTCCTCTTATACTACACTCCCGCCCCCCGCCCACCCCACTATAGCGGATGGAGGAAAAATATAATCTCAATAAAATTGGAATCTAAAGCAATTATCCCATCCAGTTGCGGATCCCGCGAGCCACTTTCTGTGTCTAATCTATGCATAACTTTATCTCTGCTGAATCTGGGCAGAGGGTAGTGTTTAGTGCGTGCGTTTTTCTATCGAGAAGGTCCCCCGAGAAGATTTTCATTTCTTTCGACTCGCCGCATTACCTTCAAGATCACATTATACATTTCCAATCCTGTTAGGGGAAAGATTGCCTGAGTGATAACAGCAGAAGATGTAACGTATATCTAGCTAAGTTCACTGCCGTAGAGAAGTAGTTGTTTGAATTTTAAAATGCTCGGTTGTAGTTAATGATTGCCATCCTCCCAGTGACATTATTATTTATGATGCAATTTGAGCGATAACATTTGATGGAACCCTCATTTCTCTTATACAAACGGCTCCGGTCGAGTTTAGATAAGAGAAACCTCCAGGACTATATCGAGAAAACAATGAATAAATCATTCTTGTAGGAAAACATTACTGGATGTTGCCCTTGCTTCAGAAATGCAGTCGGGATAAGCTATTTTGACAAGTGGTTTTGCAAAGCTCAGTGGAAGGAAAACAATTTTTAGTACGTCGTGCAATGATATTTTTGAGAAATATGCCCCCAGTGTATGGTAACTGGTGTTGTAGTACTGCCAGACTCGTCATCCGTACACCATCACTCCAATACTCGCATCATTTCACTGGTTACCAGTGAACAAATGAATCCAATATAAGCTTCTCCTTCTTATCAATAAATGCATCAACGGCAGCTCGTCACCTGAGTACCTCCAAAAACTCGTTTATTCACATAAAACATCTCGCAGTCTCCGCTCGACCTCTTCATCACAGCTCAATACTACGTACAAAACTCAGTTACACGTACCAAGACATACGGGCATCGCTCTTTCTCACACCCATCACCTGTACTCTGGAACTCACTGCCAAATCACATAAAAACGACCAAGACTGAAAATCTGTCAAAAACCCGTTTATTCCAATAGTCCTCAGCTGGGACTGCTACTTTCCTGTAGTTGTACTTTACTTTGTAACTTGTAATTTCTGTATTTTGTTAATTTTCCTTTTGAAGCGCTTCGAGACGTTGTGTGAGGCGCTATCTAAAAGCTGGTTGTTATTATTATCATTATTACTCGTACTCGGCTAGGTAATACT
This sequence comes from Marthasterias glacialis, assembly GCA_911728455.2. Classification (NCBI taxonomy): domain Eukaryota; kingdom Metazoa; phylum Echinodermata; class Asteroidea; order Forcipulatida; family Asteriidae; genus Marthasterias; species Marthasterias glacialis. Next base: position 3,760,131 of record OU452230.1, on the reverse strand, counting down.
CGCACTTGAAGCCCATACTCGATACTCGACTGAACAATAATCTTTATTTGAAGTCATTTACTCGATACTCGACTACAAGATAATCAGTACCGGTACTCGAAGTCATGTACTCAATACTCGACTGAAAAATAATCTGTACTCGAAGTCATTTACTCGATACTCGACTGAAAGTATTATCTGTACTCGAAGTCATGTACCCGAAACTCGACTTAAAAATAATATGTACTCGAAGTCATGTACTCGATACTCGACTGATAATATTATCTGTACTCGAAGTCATGTACTCGATATTCAACTGAAAAATAATCTGTACTCGAAGTCATGTACTCGATACTAGACTACAAAATAATCTGTACTCGAAGTCATGTACTCGATACTCGACTGAAAATATTATCGGTACTCGAAGTCATGTATTCGATACTCGACTGAAAAATAGTCTGTACTCAAAGTCATTTACTCGATACTCAACTGAAAAATAATATGTAATCGAAGTCATGTACTCGATACTCGAGAGAAAAATATTATCTGTACTCGAAGTCATGTACTCGATACTCGAGTGAAAAATGTACTCAGACTCCGATTTTTCGTACTCGTGTGTATGGTCAAAATACCAGTTTCTTTTCTGCTTTGTTTTATGCGTTTCAATGAAAGGAATAGAGCAATAATGCTCTGGGGAAAAATAAAATTGACGTTTTTATGATTTATTCTGATTAAACGGTAGTTATCATTACAAAAAAAGGCTCACACGGTCGTCTAGAAATTAGTCCAAACATGTTTTATACCTCATTTTGGAGTATTGTTTTATAAAGTCTACGTACTCGCACTTGGAGATCAAAGTACTTGGAACTTGGCTGTAGGACTCGGCACTCAGATATCAGAACACCTGGTACCATACTCGGACACTTGTACTCGTGCTCGATGGCCCAAGTACTCGCACTCGAGTACTACTCGGCCCATCCTGGTACTCGGCAGTACTTGATACTCGACTGAAACGTACTCGCCTACGACACTGCCCCCAAACCCCCTCTCCCACCCATTGCAGACAAGATAAATGGCTATAACCAGTACATCAATTCGATAGTCGCTTTGCGCTTCACATCTGATCAGCCATAAAGTTTGTTACTACGCGAACTGTCTTGGGACATGTGCACAGACTTTAAGCACCCATCTGACAGGTTGTATAACAAAACTGATATGTGCAAATTAAGTGCATCACTTTTGTTGCTTTTGTGGTGTGAGGCACGATTTCCCAATTTTTGCCGGTATTTTTGAAGTGTGCCAAAGTTCTCTTACCTAGACACACCCTCTCCCAGCATGACGCCATTAACTGCTGCTGCTGCGCCATTTCATTAACCGGAAGCGACCGACGATGGACAATATAGAACTCGCAATAGTATGATCCCAAAATTGCGAACACTACGGTACCCGTACGTGACTGCAATATCGTGGCACCCGCTAGAGGTAGGCGAATTGTGTGCGTATTAAATGTTTCGATTGAGTCCGTGTATAATGTAATGGGTAAGCAGGCTCCAACGTACAGTGTGTCATCATTTTGTAGAATGGATTCAGTGATGCTACTTTTAAAAAGTAGGAACTATTGCTTTTTCTTTATAAAATCTTGAGGGGCACTTTCAAATGCTTTTGTTTATTTGTTTGGTTTTGTTTTTGTTTTGTTTTGGTTTTTTTTTCTGTATTTCTTTTGGTGTTTGTTTGTTTCTTTGTTTCTTTATTTATTGCTTTTGATTTCCGTGTTTCTTTATGTCGTCATACCTTCATTTCGTTATTACTGTATGTCTTCATTTCTTAGTTGCTTGATTCGTGGTTAATTGTGTGCTTCTTTGTTTCTTGATTAAGATGTTTCTTTGCTTGTTTATATGTCTTTATTTCTTTATTTGTATATGTTTCTCTTTGTTTCTTTGCTTCCCTTGTTTGTTTATTGACTTCTTTGTTTCCTCAGATTTTGTTTTATAGGGCATATCTTTATTTCTGTATTTCTTGATTTCTATGTTTGTTTGCTTCATCTTTATGATTGTATTTATTTCTATATTTTTGTTTCTGCATTTCGTTGATGGTGCCATCCTAGCCAAGATGGAGTAGGTGCCGGTCTTTATATAGATAGTAGCATTTTCGTGCCCGAGGGAGCTATTTCGCAATTTTTTCATCTTCATTTCCGATGAAAATGACAAAGTAAAATGTTCATATGTCTTTTTATTATCTTTTTTTTCCTGAACCGTTTTTTTTTTATATTCCATTTTACAACCACGTCTCAAACAGCGGGTAAAATGAAAATATGTTTGTTCTTTTGAAAAATTATTGACACATTTTAGTTATATCCATTTATATTTGGTCCTTGAGTGAAAATGCACAAACAGTCTTTTAACCTTTGCTTTATCTAATGCAGCGATCAATTGTCTCGAAGTTGTTCACAGCGCGAAGACAATCCATAAAACAAACGTACTCATTGGTGTATGTAATGTTTTAGCTTATTCAAGTCCGTGATACTCTTCGTCTGAAAAATTCATCAAGCCCTCACAGCTGAAGTCAAATAAGGATATTTCCCTGGCTGCAGACTTGATGATGTCGAGTGGAATAGTGACAGAACCCCGGATAGGGAGAGGTTTATCTTTGGGGAAACATGATGGACTCTGATGGAGTGAGTGTTGAACCATTTGTTTTTACAAGCCATGCCTGAATACGGCTCTCTCAAATAAAGCAAACAGCGACAACGCACTGTGCATTCAGACCCCCACACCACAACTTACACATATTCTAAACCCTCCTCTCCGATTTGAATATAACTGAATTTATGATGGTGATGCCAGCTTGCCTGTCAGGGACTTTGGGGTGGAAAATGTGTGCGTCTGGTTTTTTTTTTTATCAGGTGTTATTATTAAAAAAAAACTTCCATGAGAAAAATCTCTGGAGTGGTAAAGTAGTGATCGATTCCCGTGCCTGGTGCCACCTGGTGCATGCTTTCAGTTAATACCAATGTTAAAGTAACGTCTCGTTCTGGGAAAAACTGGTATCTAATTAAGTTAGAACTTTTAAAGTTGTCAGCAAGATGAATATGTTAATTATTGAAAACAATAATAGACACAGTAAAACACAAAATTAATCATTGGTTTTTAAAAACAAATTTCCAAAGCACAAATCGCCTAATTTAGAAAGCTACCAATCAGACGAACGTACCAAGCAGTTTTTAGCCTATCCAATCCAGAAATTAATCCCTTAATTGATCAAAAACAAATCTCGTTTAACAGTCGCAACATTGAGAAAAAAAATAATGTTCCTTTTATCTTTATCCTAATCTTTATATACAATTGTGCAATAATTTTCGCATTCATATGAAAACAAGTAGTTAAAATAAATGAGGCCTTAAATAGTTACTGCAGAATATACTTGTATTGTTTGTTGCAAGAGTGGTAAAAAACACAAAAACCAAAGAGGAAAAAAATGTTGCTGGTCATCCATGAAATATTTACGCATCCTGACCCAAACCATGGTTCCTTCTGCTGCTTGAACTGCTCATTGATGCGTTACATAGAAGCACTGATAGGGAACACACTTGGACTCGTGTTTTCCATAACGTCCATGGGTGTTTGCTTTTCAGATATAACTTATGAAAACGACAAATTATTTTCATAAACGTCTTCCATTATGACATCTCTTACACGGTGCAAGGCTGACCTGAAAGCCTTGCATATGAAAGGGTCGTTTTTTTCGCGTGTTCCATCGATCGTTGTGCTTTCACGTGGACGTCTTTCACCCGAACTGAGGTCAAATTTTACAAGCTCCAAAGAGCAAGAATTTTCCACGCACAGACAAATTTTGCGTTATCAGCCTAAATGACGAGTACCTAGGCCTGCCGAGCATTACCTGTGATTGGGCGTTAGCTTTTCTCAGTAAATGTGTTTCAGTGGGGCCGAATTGGAGAAATATTTTGGGGGATTGTTCCTTTGATGATACAAGCATGGAATTTGGCACACAGAGTATGTCATGAGAAAGATATTTGGTTTCACGGCCTTCCCTTATTTGAAATTTGAAAATATATTTGTAGAATAGCGAGCAATCCTCAATTTTTTCAAAATGGCTGCAATTGCTTATTTTACTACCTATATATATATTTTTTTTAAATATGCGATGGCCCTATAGCCAAATATCTTTCTTTTTACATACTCTGACTGTGCCGAACTACATGCTTATCATCAAAGGCACAGTTCCAACACCTACCTGCCGTACTTGTTTACATTATTTTCAGCTTAGTATCAAAATACAACATTTTGTTCTGATACTATAGGTTTGCGCTTCTAAGCAGAGCGCTGTCCATCTTGACATCTTCGAATGTCATCATGGCATTCTATGTTATTGTTAGAATTGAGATGCAAAACGTGACTCAATACATTCTCTGCTTAACAAGTCTATGCTGTTTGCTGCAGTCTTTTAATCAACTGAGGGTCGTTATTATTTAGCTTAAATGAAAATCAACAGCAGACTGGATCGACCAAGCCTCTAGCGGGACAGCCATGGAGGCCCTGTTCTGCAAGAAATAATAGATTTCAGATATCAAGCGTGTTTGTTCATAGTGCACAAAAGTTGTCATAACCTCTACAGGTGATGAACGGGGTTAGCGCATGTAGTTGCTATAGATGTGTGGTTCGATAACCTACAATAACTTATTGCCAGTTACCTTGCAAGCCAGGGGGTACATCGTGTTGTTGCTTCAATAATTATGGAAAATTGAATAAAGAAATGGCAGTAACACCAGTAATAAATTAATATTTTTAACTGTGAAAAACGAAATGATTATTTATCAACCGCCTTCAAAGATAAAAAAGGCCCTGACACGGAAATGCATCCGTTACATTTGCTTTCAGTTCGGGATCGTTTATTTAGTACATGAAACCAGACGGGTACCGTTTTTTTATTTTTAGTATTTTTATTTGTTTGTGTGACTGAATCACGGACAAAAGAGCAACAAACTAACCAAAAAGAGGTTCTGGAACACTTTGAAAAACAAATTGTGCACGTCTAGTTTAAAATGCAGATTATACTGTCCATGTATAATACGCTCAAATGAAATGATGGTGTCTTTCACAAACGGTACGACTATAATGATCTGTACAAACCCCTCCCGTTGACACGTAATACTGCACTAGTGATTGATCAAAGCATAATGGGGTTCGTTGTGTTATTAATGAAAACAACAGTCAATTCGGGGCACTCTTTATTGCTAAACTTCAATCATTCAGTGAAGCACTGCGTTGGTCATTTTAAAACGTCGTTGATGGATACCAACATTTATCTAAGATACAATAAAAATGGGACAACATACAGTGAAGCTGAGAAAAGTATTGTCCACTGCATCTTCCAGAGTGTCATCTGGCCAAACTAAACAATTAGACTTTGTCACCGGGCACGACTTAGAAGTTGCGATGAATTTCAAACAAAAATTGAGATGTCAGAACTTAGGAGCAAAAAAAAAAGACAGAAAAGGGGGAAAAGATCAAATGCTTGTTTATAACATCACGACATTTGTGAGTACCATTAAGAGGTGATCAATCGTCAATAAGAAAAGGCGCCGTCATCCACAACTTGTCTGAGTAATTTGGCTGATTATTTGGGCGATTACTTATTTGATAAATCGTTGCCTTTGTTAGAACTGACCATTATTATAAGCACTCCTACTACAAACATCCCCTGGGTTTCCCTTATGGGAATATTTATTTGGAGCATGCTGTGCATACGGTAATTAAATTATCAGAGTGACTACACAAGCATCCAAACGTGCGGGAATGCTTGTGAATAGTCGCTCTACTAGTTGTCATTTACTCTTCTCTCTTCAAGTATACGAAATACAACATGTATGTGAGTTGTTTGGCGCCTGTAAATTCACCAGATGCTTTTACAGGCAGGGGTGTGTACGCGAGCGGAGATATTTTGTTCAGGCGTGGAGTGTACTTTTTACCGACATGGGCTGCGCGGTGGTGGCATGGGGGAAAAAAGGTTGGAGAGCGTGTGCTTTTTAGGGTTACGGTGCCTGTTTATGACGGTCATTTTAGCTGGAACAATTTTGCTTTCTTTACAAAATTTTCCAATTTTTAAGCCTTCAACATCTCTGGTTTTTAAAGTGATGGTCGGCCAAATCAAATTACTCGGGGCAACAACATGCCCCAAAAATGGATCGCCACGTAGCTGCAGCCGTAATGAGCAATTTTGTCGATGTTTTCTTGTCTGAAATAGTACTGTTGACATGCCCTATCTGTAATAAATGTTGAAACTGAGTCCATTGACGTGAGTTGCCTTATTAGTCTGTCGAATGTCAGATTGTCAGCCCCACCCGTTTATTATCTGGGATTTTTTTTTAAAGGGCCGACAGGCCTGTCAAATGTTATTAAATTTCACGCGTTATTGAGGGAGTACCTGTATCGCCACCATGTTATCACCTGAAACTTTAAGATCGATCACCACCTCCCAATCCGTGGCTGGAATATAAAAAAGCTCATTTCACGGTCTGTAATAAAGCATGCTAGTAAAGATGAGTGTGGAGTGGGGCAGGTGCTTCAAGGTTACCGTAAGTACGAAGTCCATACCCAACGGGTACGTCTTTCCTTCTGTTACTGTACCAGTAGTGTATTAACATAGTAACGTTATTTATTCAGTGAATCGTGATATGTGATTTCAGGTTTATCAAAATAGTGTAAAGGATTATCATAGTTTCTAGTCTCAATCGCGAACAGCAATATCTGACCTCTATAGTGATCCACCTAATTGGTGGCGCCGTCCGGTCATTCAATGGAAGATTTCCCCCGTAATTACTTTCCGAACGATACCCTCATTTTAGAGTACATTGTTCACGAGAGTTCAATAATCTGTCTGCAGGTTATGAATTGAATGGTCTTTTTTTTTAGGTCTCAGCATAGAGAATCTATGTCCCTGCTCTATGGTCTCAGTATACATCATAAGAATGATTTTCCAATGAATATCATTATCATTATTATTCTTCAAAAACAGAAACACATTAAACAGAGGTCATCGTTTGCGGATACAAATTAAATAAGGGTCAATGGGGACGGACAGATAGGTAGAGAGTAAATAGACCGATCCATTAAAACCCTCGCAGCAACCACATTAATCAACAACTTCGTTGGATCCAGGAGGTTAAAATTTCGTCCACTCTGTCTTTAAGGTCAATAACCCACCCTGCAAGCCAAAAGCCATTATAAATCACTGTGGGGGTGAATTGGAGTGCTAGTCAAGACTTAGACTTGTGTTATTTAAGATCCACGTGCCGCACAAGCTGTTTTCACAAATTGCATACCGACCTGTGCCAAGGGAATTCTTGGTACAGGGGTCACAGGGGTCAATATATTACTACACTGAGACAGGTGGCTGCTGTCTTTCAACACTCCTTGCTCTGCATTGGTTAGGGTCTGGCCAATGGGAGTCTACAGGCTTGTGGGGTATACCAGGGGTGAGGATTACATGGAATCTTGGCCTTATTGGCCCATTAAAAAAAATTATGACCATATTTGGTAACAATTGGATTATTTTTTGTCTCTCGGATGCTGCGAGAGTTAAGCTCCGCCTTCCGTAGCAACTGCCTGGCAACAGCCCTTGGCGTGACTTTCTTGCCACGATCGCATCAGCGGTGGTTCGGTTGCGGCCACACACACGTACACGCGCATGGTTTCCGTGAATGGTATGGATTTAGTTTCGTGGCCCTTTTGAGCAGTGCCGACCAGGAACACTGTTAAACCACTTTAAAAGGGACGGGGACCACTGGTGGGATTTCCACCACCAGAAATGTAAACAAATTAAAACAAAACAAAAAATAGTACAGTTGGGTGTGCCGTTGTGTGTCAGAACAATGGCGGCGGTTTGTTTACTTTTTTTAATGGGATTATAACGTATCGGACTTTTGTCGAACTTTCAGTGGCGTTGTCAAGGTTGTGATTGGTCAATACGTTAGTAGGCGGGTCTTAATTGATCAGTCTATTGATCGGGTTAATTGGTTCTGAGACCTGGGTCATAGAAGTGTTGTAAGAAAAACTTTTTTTTTCCAAACAACTTTCTCACTTCTCAACCCGTAGGCAATTACTCATGCTGATGGATACATTCACATGGAAAAGCTTTACATGTTTAAGGTACGCTTTAATTTTGTAAATAATTTATTACACACCAAAGGTACTGTAATATGCATGTTCATGTTGTAGGTGGGCCTACTGCAGGGTTACTTAGTTAAAATGAAATTTAAAAAAAAAACTAAACAAATTCGAAGACATTTATTTCCATTTCACTGGTTCACAACCAACGTAGACATACTCATTACATGCTAAATACTCCCGGGTCAGAACTGACCTGGATTCCGGCTCCTAGGGGGGCCTGACCCATTTGGGGGTCAGTATGACCCGGAAACTGTGTCAAATTGAACCAAAACTGTCAAACTGACGTATGATCGGGGTCAACATCCAGAATTGTAACCATTTTCCGGGTCAGCCTGACCCAGAGATAAGTCAGGCTTCCTGTGACCCAGAGCTTTTAATTCCCGATAAGCACTGCTTGCGTTGGGGAAGCCTTATGAAGGACAAAGACTAGACCAAATAGACACTCCGTACAAATGAACAAGAAATAAGAACAATCAGACAATTCCGTGATTACGAGATAATAACGATAACGTAAGAACGAAATTATAATACTTCAAAACTACAATCATGTTAATTAACATCGACACTTCTTATTGATTTTGAATTATACATTTCCAAGTAACTTGGTCATGGGAGGACTTTGAACCCTTCCAAGAATAACCTCGACGAGCGAACCAAACAACTTGTGATACTCGCTTGTTATTTCCAAAACAAACCCACAGATATAGGTACTATTTAAAATCAAATTATTCCATTCGTGTTTGGGTTGTCAACAGTGGGTTTTAAAGTTATACTCTGAAGAGAACTTCTGTCATCGGTTGCAAGGTTGGCTGAGGCTAAACCCCCCGTGCTCGTGACCACCGTGTCTTGTGTCCGACCTAATTTATATTGATCACAGCTTGCGATAAGACAACTCGACCTATGTTATTGAATAATGTTTTGTTTTCCCTCGGAGAAGTCGGTGAGCGTAGGTCTCATAGAAAAGTCGCTTAATTTGAATAACAATTCTGTTTTGCTTCATGTCTTCTAACAACAGATATAAAAATGTAAAAAAACAAAAACATAATCAAACAATCATCAACGAAGTCAGTCAAATGATTGATTTTGTAATCAAATTGCTGGTTATTATGCTTTAGGAAAGCGGGTAATAAAACAGTCAAATTTCAAGCACGGAACTGCCTAAGGACAGAGCCATTTTGTGATTATGCTCACCAGAAAAGGGTTGAAATTAAAACTATTTATAACTACTAATAAAATAAATGTAAAAAAAAGACAATATTGTGACCGAGTGGAGCCAATGCAAGAACTTGGACTAAGAGCATTTTCCAAGTTTGGTTGATTCTATGGGTTAGTCATTACATCCGCACATATACAAATAATAAAAGCAAGTTATATCTCCTTATTGCATGGAGCAAGCTAAAAATTACAGCCACCAAGAATAAATAAGCATTAGAGGGGCTTTATTTTACCTCCTTAATGAAATTAATTAAAAATTATCCCCCAAGTAATTAAAAAACAAAATAGTAAGATAATTAAGGCTAAATTGGTGAACAATAAATCAATCTTCTCTATTGAGATATATGATTTTTGTTTTCACGTAAAACTCACCCAAGATATCGAGCAGGGTGGTCGTACTGAACTTGGAGCTCGTTCTTTCAGCTTGAGTTCAATGTAAAATGTGCACCTCAGGAAAAAGGAAGGAACGGAAAACTGACTCCTTTCGCCGTGGCTCGCTTCGCAGGAATGGCTATTGTCGCACATTCCACGGCACGCAAGCAATGCGCCACACCCTTTTATGCTTCATTGCGTTTCACTTATTCAGCTGGTGTGTCAGAATCCTGATCGGAATTATTTGATGCGGATACAATTTTGGACAAAACTATGTACCCACTGGTACTAATACAGCAGCTCTTCTTCTTATTCTAGGCCTTTGCGGATCTCATTCATCAGACCTTTATACAATCTTCTGTTAAAGGCAAAGTATACCTTTGGTTTTTGGAACCGTACGTTTGCCTTAATGCTATATAATTGTAGATATATACCATAAAACTAACCTGTGTAAATTTCATTTCAAAAGGTGGCAGCGTTTTTGAGATATCGCCAAAAATCTGGAGCGGTTGCGTTCACGCAGAAGAAGTATCCTTCATTGGATTACACATTCTGAGAAGCGTTACGGCCATAACGCTTCTCAGATTCAAGTTTTTGGGGGATAAAAAGTGATATATTTTTCCATAACTGCAGTACTTCGAAGTGAAACGTTTCTCAAAATACATTATACTATCCAAAGCTGCTGTACTCCTTACCAAGTAAGTTTTTATTGCAAACAATTTTCAGAGTCATTACCAAACGTATGCAATGCCTTTAAGTTAAGAGTAATCGAGTATCGACTGACAAACAACTTGACAAAGCCGGTCGGTCTTTGTTTTGTATTGGTTCCCGGCTTACTTTTTCTTCAGCATAAATTTCTAAAGCACTGTTTTGGGGTTGTTTTTTTTCACTGAATTTGAGTCAAGCTGCCGTTCAAATAAAATGCTGTGCCACGTATTAAGGTCACTATTCATAGAGTCCCTGGTATGTTGTTCGCTTATTCGTTCATTTTTTTTTTTTTTTTTTTTTTTTATTGTGCCTTTCGAGGTACATCCCAATAGTCCTGAGAAGAAACCCATAAAAAAAGAGGACGATTAGATCGAAGTCAGGAAGGAACGGTTGAATTGGGAAGCAGACCGGTTCTTCCTGCTCTACTTGATTTGTGTTTAAACGGGTTGGTTATTTATTTACGCCGTGCTGGTCAGTGATGTGTATAACCAACTACCCGACATCGTTGAAGCTTTAAAAAAAAAAAACTGCCTGAAATTTGTGGAAAGTAAACAACAATTTAAAACTCACCAACGAATCAGATTGATAAGAAACAACCAAAAACGTGCCTCTTTATACAATCTTAATTTTACTGCTCCCAGTGTCCACCGATTGCGTCCAACCGTTCAAACAATGAAAGATGTAAGACACATTTCACTCCGTGTCAAAACATAGCCCTATTCAATCAGCCCGCCAAAAAAAAAAGTGTATTCCAATATTGTGGTGACCCACTGATATTTACACAGACTTCACTTTGCAAATAGCGAGCTGTCCAAAATCTGGAGAGAGAAAACATGGTACGGGAAGTCTTCTCGATTGCTTGACAAGTAAAACTGATATCATACAACTGGAGTAATAATGTCTTCTTCCTCTTTTTTTATAACATCAGAGCGGCAGATTTGTTGAAGTGATTTACAGAATCAAAATAAAATATTGAAGGAGTTATTACCGATGATTTTGTGCTGAAATCTGAGAATCAGTTGGAATGTTTATTTATATTTTTTTTTAACTTGCGTCTAACGGGTAAAAGGATAGTGGAATTTGATGCTCATTTGAGCATTAAATGCTCATTGTTTTTTACCCTGAGCGCGCAGGATGTTTGAAGTGGATAAACAACAAACATAAAAAAAACTACGTTGGATTTATGCAGTAATCCACGCTAAAATCCGGCAATCATTTTAGTCAACGTTTGCAGAGATATTTTGTAATCCTGCAATTTCGTCAAACGTCAGAGTGCGTTGATAAAATGCTTCTTAAATGACTTCATGTTTGCCCAGATCAGTACTTGACATCAGAGCTGAGGGGAACGGCAATGCATTTACAGAAAGATATTTAAACTGAGGGGAGCCCCTTACAATGGCATCTGATGTGAAATCAGTTGTAAAATATGGATTTATATTCATCCAGTCATAACAGGTAATTTGGGGTAGAAGAATATTTACCATTGTAATGGTGTATAACATATTTTCTTCGTGTGGTGCTTTTTAAAAGCTTTTTGTACTGTCTAGACTGTTTTCTTTGGTTATTGTGGCTGCTTTTTTGGTTGTGTTTTTTTGGTTTGGATGATTGTGTAAACAAGGATCTCCATTACGTGGGCCTGTGTGATTGTGTTCTGGGTTTCCTCTTTGCCCCACATGTCGTTTTTGTGTTTTTTGTGCAATAAAGGTAAGAAGCTAAACTAAACTAAACTAAACAAATGCTTTGAGAAAAAAAGCATTACTCTGAAGAGGAATCAAACAACCTTGATATACAAACCTGTGTCAAGTGGGGGTTATATCTGTTGTGTGCACGAATTAACTGACAGCTGTATTTTGAAGAAATAAATGTATCTAAAATTAATGGAAGGCAGGTTTGTAGAATGCAATTTAAGGGAAGTTATAAAATATCTTAATTACTATGGTGAGACAAGTACGTTTATGAACTGTTCAAATGTTGTGCACGAAGCACTGGTAAACATGAGGTCGTGACTAGCTTAGACCATGACATCATTTTATTTCACATTTTGGTTGTTTGTTACGACTATAATTAGTAGAGCCGTTTGCAACAGCCCATATGCATGCCCCATTAGCGCGTGATCGGCGCGCAAAGGCTTCTGGGTGAAATCAGAGTCCAAACAACATCGGCATGCCATCATTGCGCGCTGATTTTGAAGCTATGCGGTACAAAACACATAAAATCTTGCATATTTACTTGTAAACTACATGGAAAGCAGGTTTTGTAGAATGCAATTTCGGGGACATTTGCACATTAAGGAGTTTGAACGGTGTTCCCCGTGGCAACTTGATTTCTTTTTTAGCTGTACTCGGTTTTCCAAAATGATTTTCTGTATATATAGGCCCTATATACATTAAGATGGCGCTTGTGCGTATGGGCTATTCTCTGTTCTATGTTCGGGAAAGAGCCAGCCCTAGAGTACGGTAATTATCACGGCCGGGTTTTCATTTAATCACCAGTCCGCACAGGTATGCCCAGCAAAACATCCTTCCCCAAACGTACTTCAAGGAGGGGGACCCTCTCCAAAGAAATTCAGTGACCGCCGGGGAATTTGCCCACCGCTCTGGTGATGTTGAAACCCGATACACACATGAAATGATGCCGACGAAGACGCTCTCAGTTACAAAATAGATTCTTGAAAGCGTAATTAGAAGAATGTTCTGCCGGGACTGGGACGAGAATCCGGAAACTCATTATGCTTTAGGGTCAGAACTTGTAAATGTATCCGGCATGCTTTGTAATGATTGTGCTGGGATGTATTCATATACCACCATTTCTTTGAACCGAGTATACACACCTGTTTTCTCCGCGTTGTTATTTTCCTAACTCAAGGGCCAGGTTTAAAGTTGTTTCCCTGACAGCAAAATGTTTTTTTTTAATAAATCAGAAAAGAACCATGTAAGCATCTTCGTAATAACAATCAACCAATAGACAGCGAAAGTACCTGTACATGGCTGAGTCAGTCGTCGAGTCAGTCGAAAGATTGCAAAAGTAAATAATAATAATGATAATAACAATAATAATAATAATAACAATAATAATAATAACTAGACGTAAGTTTTTGTGGCATCACAAAAACTAGGGGTTTGGAGCGTGACGGTCATCAAAATATGTATTTGATGTATGAAAATTTAAATTAAATAAGGTATACAACAGTTTGACCATAAAAACCACTTGGAGCTTTATTATATATATTTTTTTATTTGAACTTCCGGTTTGGATGGGATGCGAGGTCAAATCAGGTCATTTACAAATATAAAGAACTTCGTACACCAACTTTCACATATGATGAAAAGATTCAAATCATGACAAGTGTGCTCGAGATTTCAATTTTTTTGCAAAATAAACTGTGATTTTAAGCATTTATTGAAAACCGATGACTCCACCATGGCGTCATAGCCGATTTCTTATCCAGACATTTAGACTTAAGTGTGTGCTAGCTTTTACACTATTTTTTTTTTTACTTGCAATGGGTTTTCAGCAAAATAGTACATTTTTAACTTGTCACAAGAGGGCACTATCGAGGATGATGACGTCATTACTCTCTCTAATTGAAAGCCTAGGGGTCCAACGTGAATTACATACAGAGACCAAGTCCAAATTGCACTCATAACCTGGCCCGTGATATTTTTTCTACTCAACTTCCGGTTTCGACCGGAAGACAAAATCAAATTTGGGGTCATGTCAGTACAACTTTTGGAAAGTGTGTTAAACCGTATCAGATGGCGTATATATTGTAAAAATAGCTTATGCAGTTCAGGAGATATGTTTTAGAAATATTGCACTTTGAATGCACACATTTAACATAAAGGCAGGGTATACCTTTGGTATTTGGAACCATACGTTTGATTCAATCATATATAATTGTGGATATATACCATAAAACTAACCTCTGAAAGTTTTGTTTCAAAAGATGTCAGCGTTCTTGAGATATCGGCGAAAATCTGGAGCGGTTATTCCGCGGAGAAGCATCAAAAAATGCTGACTAACTGCATGTTTTTCGTTAAGTAAAAAGGGCTTCATGCCTGAAGCCTTTCTCAGATTCAAATATTTTAGCGAGAAATTACCTCTTTCTCAAAAAACAACGCTACTTCTTAGGGATTCGTTTCTGATAATGTTTTATACTATCAACAGCTCTCCGTTGCTCCTTTATACTGAGTAAGTTTTCATGGTAATTTATTTTTGGAATTATTACGAAAATTATCCCGTCATGTTTCTCGATACGGTTATCATGGACGGCTGAAGTCAAAACTACGAGTCTATGGAGTCAATGTTACGTTGCGAGGATAGGCGGTCGTTCCATAACTGCTAAAAGTGAAATCGGAAAGCCTTGGGGTCATATTGAGATGGTCCCGACTGTTGCTGCATTGAGAAGTACCTTTGTGGACAGCAGAATACATATTGTAACTCTTATAACGCCCTATTTATCGGCCTGTTCTATACATATGCATGTACCACTATTATTCTTGATAGAACAAGCCATAATGCTGTATGGAACCAAGGATGCCCCCTGGCGGATGGTATGCCTTCATAAAAGCACTGCGTCTGCGACGCCTCACTGGCTGCATGCATCAATATACATGAGGCGACTAGGGGGAACGGGAGACGGGACCCTTAACAAAATTGTCCTAGAGAACAGATGATGGTGGGCGTTGGACCAGTTGCGAGCTTGGACGAGTTTTAAGTTTTAATGTAAATCTTTAATGGGGTTCATTCCCCGGCTTGAATGGTTAAATTGTTATTTTTATTATAGTTTTATTTATTTATTTATTTATTTATTTATTTATTATTATTATTATTCTTTTATATCGGTATAACGCTCTGGTAATCAACACATTAGATCATTAAAACAATATGATATCTGAAGCCATACAAATCAAAAGCCATGTTTTCCCCACTTTTGACTCACTTCAGTGTTTTTCCCACAAAATATTTGACCAAATAAGACCGTCATGAGCAACAAGAAATACTAGTTACATGTTAAAAAGAAAGAAGAAAGTGTGGCAAGATCGATATTTTTTTTGAGTACGTTTTCCAAAAGAGAGTAAATGTAATCGCCAATTACACATAGGGCAGGACACGGATTCAGGATCCGTCGAAATATTAATTAGTGAATTTATTGAGGAAAAAAAACTCAACTTCGAGTCAATGCGAGTTTCTTCCTTTAAACCTGTTATTACCTGTGAATGAATTTATTGATTGCTCTCCCTCCGTGTAGGAACATGCTCGTTTAGCGGGGCATTTAACAAGCTGCATTATCAAAAAATGGTGTCAAGCCTTACGCTAACTAGCTCGGGTCGAAAAGCACCTGTGACATCAAGCAGTTTGTAATTGTCTCTACTCCGAGATAACCTGCAGGTGGATCCATCAATCGGAGCCTGGCTTCCAGCTCATGAATAACAATACCTATTGCAGTCTCTGACTTCCACCTGCTGATATACGGGCCAGAGTGAAAGGAAGAGAGTTGAGACCTGACCCTATGATGAGTGAACTGGTGGGGTTTAAAGCGAAATAGTATGAGGTGACAAGATGATAGAGTTATCTTTCACTCCGTGCTGAGGACCGCCAAACCCCAAGGCTAACCAATACTTAACTTACTTTCACAATGTACGGTTGAATTATTTGATTACCTAAATATCTTATGCAAGGGAATTATGCACAGTTGTGGAGCAATATGGAGAAGATGCATTTTACCTTCCCGGTGACATATTCCCGTGCCGAGAATAGTTGAATATTTTAACGTATTGGCCTTCACCGACGTTGTAATTGTGCATTTAGGAAACAAGTCAACTCAGAGAATGTTGTGACAAGGTAAATCACAAAATATGATAACTATTTTTTCTTCTTCTTCCTGAATACCTTATCAACATTAAAACTTACTTTTCATGGGATGAAATACAGACACTACAATGATCAAAAATTAGTCACTCAAATCCGAAACTTATGACACAGCCTAGTCTTCATTCAAGGTAATGATAATGAATACTTATAATGCGCACTCATCCAACTAGTAAAAATGCGCTCAGGACGCTACAAAAGAAAAAAATAATATGTAAATAGCAGTGTAATTACTTGAGTCAGATATTTCGTTCGATGAATTACCAAGCCCTGCAGTCGATTTCACAAAGTGTTAGGATCGATCTCAAGTTGAGTAAATGTACGACTCAATCTTAATTGCTAAAGCGTGATGTCACAATACAAATCACTATGCATCTTAAGGTTTGGATGACTCCTAAGTGAGGAAGAGTTTGGTGAAATTGACTGCAGATGATTAGAATTCTTTTTACAGAACGTACACGCTGGTTAGATTAACGTCTGTTACGTACCATTATGTCCGACGAGAAAATTTAGAGCCATTATGTCCGACCCATTGTGTCCAACAAACCCTTAAGTCCGACCCATTGTGTCCGACAAACCAGTATATACTACTCATTGAGTCCAGCAAACCATTACATCCGACCCATTATGTCTGTGGGTCGGAGATAATAGTTTGTCGGACACAATCGGATTCAAACGGTTCAAATTGTCGTTGTGGACATAATAGTCCTTGGCAGATACAATACAATGGTGCGTAACAAAATGCCCAACACTAAACACCAAGGTAGTTCAACGTAGATTGCTTACGTATTACTTTTTTGCATTTGGCCGTATTAAATTTATATACGTCAAGACTAAAGACACTGGTAGCCAAAGTTTTCTCCCGGATTTTCGTGAAAACTGTTCAATGTCTCCTCTGCATGAAGTGATCGATGCCTAAATGGCCGATAATTGGCATGAGGAATGTCGTTTATATTCTGCTCTATTAATCTACTCGTATAAGATTCATATTCATCGTGTGCCTCTTTAAGTCACTGCAAATGTCAAGTGTCAAATTATAAAGGGCTGTTGCACGCACAAAAAAAAACAACTAAAGTCAAATGTTTCGTCCTGGCAAAAAGAACCGGCGAACTAATCAACCGCAACGTGAATCTCACAGACCAGCTACCTGTGCATGATCAGCAAATGTATTTCAATGCTAAGCATGGTTTGTGTCCAAGAAATTGTCCCCTGATGTAGAATAGTAACCATACGCCAATTTGTTTCTCATTTTGCCTTTCTTCGTCATTTTTTACAGTCAATGCCCCTTGCTACACCAGGCTTTTAATCCCTTGCCCAGTATGGTACATACGTGCCTGACATGTTAAGTTGTTTCTGGTGTGCGTTTATGTATGAAAACAGGTCAATGGACTCAACGATTGCGAACGGCAGTAAATGTTTCATCTGGAGAGAGGAAACGCTTGCTATGTGCCTTAAATTCTAATGCGTTGATGACCTAAACAGCAAATTTAAAAAATAAGTGGTTTTCAAAAAACATGTATCTACATTAAATCTATCATTAAATAAAAAGATGGTGTATTCCCGATAACGGGTCACTGTTTGTGTTTTAATATGCAACTCGTGCGTGTGTTGTTTTTTTATGTCATTCTTTTCCGGTTGAAAGTGCGTGATTTTTTTTCCTTCGCGCACTAAAAGCGTGGGAGGCAAAGATGGCGCAAAAAAATGTTCTCATAGCGAGATCTATTGCAATATTTTGCAAAGACAGCTCATGCATATTAACAACGAATGCCTGGTGCCATTTCCCCTTTGCGAATCAGGCTAGGCTGGTGATTGGCTGTACCGATTAGTGGGCCCATTTGGGGTTCGAACTACAGTTTTGTTGTTTACAATGCTGTACTTTCCATGTCGAGGTTAACCATTGTAGCAACTAACACGACACATGTATTATATATCCCGCTTATCGTGGGCACCGTTTTAAAGTTGTCTTCTTGGAAGTCACCGTTTACAGACATGCCCGAAGCGGTAATTTCCTGAAGCGCCATTACAAAAATCTTGTGTAGACAACTTGAACAGTCATTTCGTTGGCGTATCTATTTACATACTCTCAAGACGCTTTTGGCGTCGCCTACATGGTGTAACCCCTAGTACTTTCTTGTGAAATCAACTACCGATGGTTCCGTTAAAGAAAATAAATCATTGATTAGTTATTCAAGCGAATTGCAAAGGGTAAGATCTAGTGGTGGTTTTTTTTCCCGCTCCACCGTGCTCATCAAGTGATGATAAGTAGGACAGCACTTCCCCCACAACTTTTCCGCTTGGTTGTTCGGTTGTCGACGGGCCGCAAAGCGTCTCCTTCAATTACCTCAAGCACGCCTGGGGTCCTCGCCACGTCCAAGTGTGTTAACCAGCGCTGACTGGAACTAGGAGAGTCTCATTGAATGTGACATAACCGTATCAGATTCTCCAACTCACTGTCATTAAGAGTGACTGTTTAATTTAACTTCGCCTTTGCCTGCTCTAGGTAATTATTCCAATTTTCAACGAGAAATTACATTAAACATTGACACTTCTTTTTTTCTTCTTTTTTTTTTTTTTTTTTTTTTTTTGCCGCTTCTGTTTTTCTTTCTTTGGTGGACTTCACAGTGGCGCCGTAATAACACTAAATTACGTGACTCGATTTGACTCGGCGGGAATTTGTTTTCCTTTTTTTCATGACAATTCAAAAACCATGAAAATATTCCGGAACACTTTTTCCCCTCTCTTGAAGTGATTAGATTGCTGGAAGCAGAATGATGTTTTAATTTGGTCTGCCCGTGCCCACGTGAAACCAATTGCTTTTTGTTAGACATGTGATTTATTTTATTACAGCTCCAATTTCGTTCTGCATACATGCAGAGTTTTCTCGTCACACTGATTTTTTCAAAATTTTCTAAGGGAAGAGCAAAACGTGAGACGCATTTTATTCAAAAATCTTAAAATGATGAAGTTAGTAAGAATAGAATTGTTTCAGGCGGAAATTTTTCTGTTTAATTATTTGTGTGTGACTGAAGCCAAACGTTTCGCACCAAACATGAAATATTTGATTTGAGTTGGACTGAATATTGAGTTTGAATGAATGAATACAGCCCCATCGATACCAAACAACATATTAAATGGTACCCTTTTTACGAGTAAAAAAAAAAGTCGGTATTTGTTAACATGAACTGTATTGATATCCGTAAAAATATCATTATCTAAGGATAGATATGATCTTAAGACTGCACGATTTCTAGCCATAGTACTATTGTTCTTAGTTTCTCAGTGTGGCTACCTCTTTTCGGTTGACAGTTTTTCAGCTAGACTTGTTTTATGACGTTACATTTTCTGTTTACTGTATCACGTGATTCGTCTGTCCTTAACCTATATGTTGGCTATAGGAATTGTTGATATGCGGCGAAGCTTCAATCGTTTGAATACTTCACTCGATTGTTTTGCAGCAGCTCCATTGCCGCCATGTACATTATGCGGTAGCGGAAGACACCACATCCGCATGCGTTTATAATAAATGCATGCGCAACTGTAGCCGAGTCCACGAGGTCTACATTGCGTGCATGCAAATCAGTGCGTGATCAAACAAAGGGACTTGAGCTAAGGCTATTGAGGAACAGGACAAACGATATCTTATCTAGTTACCAACAATTTAGACCACCAGCTGTTATCTTATAGTTTATCGCTCATACTTTTGTATACGAAACAATCTCAGTGCCTGGGTCCCCCACCCCTTCAGCACGCCTCATACAAATAAGTGGTATAGATGTTGGGGCATCCGCCCGGGGGTACTTTTGATCCACGTTTTTCTGTGGTATTATTTTTTCATTGTTGTTTTTATCAATAGAAACTAAATTGTGCCACTCCATCTCACTTCTGCATCTCGCCCCTTATAAGTCTCATCTGTCGTAGTTACAGTTCCGGTAGCGGGTGACACTTCCTTCTCGGTGCCCAAGTTCCGTTCATCCAATGTAGGCCTATTCCTAACAAGTTTTATTAGCAGAGTTTTTTTTATGTCAATTTGTCATATACATAGTATCCATTTCATTTCATTAATATGTCTTATTTCATAAAGAACATGAAATACCGCTTGGAAATGGACCGACAACATTACTATAGTGCTAATATTTGCGATAAATAGCATAGCGTACAACAATATCATCTGGCAATGTCTTAAAATTACAGAAATTGTTTAGAACTTGATTCTGTAGTCTGGTTCCCTGACCAAAGATTCCTCGACGAGTCTTGTTAACAATCTTAGGTCAGGCATCACCCGCGTTTAAAAATAGATGATGGCGCAACGTAAATAAATATTCATTACTTGTCACCAACGGTGGACGATATCATTGGATAAAAACGAAGCGCTGATGACGCACCTGGTTTACTTTCAAAAAGCCTGGGATAATCACAGCTTGTGAAATTGTTACACAAATATTTGAAAATAGAGTTGAAGTAGTTGGAAACAAAAAACAATAATGTGATGTGTTTTCTTAAATAGTTTGCAAAATTTTGAATTTGGTCGCAATGTCTGTCAACAAGATTGAATGGTTTTAGCTTGTCAACAATTACACAGGCGCCCGGAAATGTCCGACCATCAACGACACTGTCCGAAAATTGAAGACAACGAGATCGGAACATTTCAGATACTTTCGGAAAAGGAGGAATTCCTCCTTTTTGTCACGTGACCTTTGGGTGATACCAGACCCTAAAATCGACAGGGAATAGTCAGAGATTTTTGGTTCTGGGAACCAGACTACTGATTCTGGTTCAATCACCACCATCCACGCCATTTAACCCACTGTAACCAAACCCAGGTTCGAAGGAATACTTATTCTGGTCCTATTTCAATCAGGTGCATCTGGCACTCTAAGTCAGATGGAGGTTTGCAGTATCATCGTGTATTTTACTCTCTTGTACGAGTATGTGTGGTTCTGAAACCCGCATGAGTTTTACCGATGTTTCGAACAATTACTCTGTTCGTCATTGAGATAAAGGATAGGCTTTCATCTTCATTTTGATCCTGTTACGAAGACAGTTCAAACCATCATCTATTCACTCCACAATGAACGGCTAATTTTTCACACAAGAAAATATAATACGTGCTGTTCCCTAATTCGAAGAGATCGAAAGCCTAAATAGAGACTGACAAACACTACAACCAAACGGATCCGAAAGTATCCAGTTACTGGTCACAAATTGTGAGAAAGGATGTGGGAATCTTTAAAAAGATTAATACCTGAACTTTTAATAAGTCAGATCGTGTTTAATTCATCTATCTTATGATTGCCCTGGGGAATTCCTGTAAACCCTTAGGAATTTATTGTACGATACTCACCTTTTAAATTAACACCTACACCGAACACTAGCGCTGTAGCTATGTGAACTTGATACTGAAAGTGTAAGAAGGGACGATAACTTATTTATTTTATGACTTCGACTCAGACTTTGGTCAACGAAATGGGCGAGCTTAGAGAAAGGGGAAACGTGTTTCGGTATTTCAATGACCATAAAGCGATCAAATCATGAGGAAATCATTGTTTTGTAGTCGTTAATAAACGCTGCAAACCGTGATCAAACTTTCAAGAATACCTCGCTACAATTGTTTATGCTTTATTTTATTTTTGTTTTATTTCGTATAAATTGTGATTGAAATGAATTTAACATGATGACAGATCACTACAGACAATTTTTAAGCGTTAGCTTAAAGGAGGTCCCTTTTAATTTGTTTCCCTATCAAGCTTTTTCGGGTTCTGACCACAAAAAAAAATGTTTTTTCTTATTGACTTTTTTTTGACTGCCGACCCTGCCTCACCAAAAATTAATAGAAAATAAAATCAGCAAAAACCTGTGCGCACATAACATAAAAGCACTTAGATTAATTTCCGATTCAAGGCTTCAAGATGTATGATCCACGCTCCTGGGATTTGTGCTCGAAAATGAATTGATTTCAGCGAACGAAAGTTAAAAGAGCATGTTATTTTATTAACGAATAAAATCAATAAATCGCGTTTTGACCTTGTACATGGCTATAAAAATGTTTGTTTGTGTTTTTTTTTTTAAACGATTATCCTGCCCAACCACCCTACGTGGAAATGTGTTCGTCGGCCATTCCCGCTGCTGTTACCCAATAGTCAGCTGTAATTACAACGCTATTTCACCTGCATTGTGTCTGTTTCGAAAGGCATCCAGCTGAGTTTGTGCAGTCTGTGCTCCATAAAAAAAAATTGTATTTACTTATTTTATTTTTATATTAATTACTCTGTTATTATTCGTTGCTGGACTTGTTTCGTTCGATATCTCATTTGTTAGTTAACAACTTTGGTCATCCTACAAAAAGACCACTTCAACGTTTGGATTCATTTTTCAAGTTAAAAATTGTCTTGAGCACGGATCATATAGTTATAAAACAGAACGGCCAGCACTGGTACGCGTCATTACAAGTTTTGTAGGGTAGCCCAACGTTACTCAGGTCAAGTCATACCAGTGATCCCCCACATGTATGGTTCATGTAGGTGAGCGAGACAAACTGACCTTAAATATAGTCAAGGCCCATGTGGTCAGGGGTCTGATGTATAGATGGGTTTTTTTCAGAATGTGGTTGCCATGGTAACACTGATGATGACTTAAAACGTACATTGTCGAAACGTTGGGGACAAACCATTCAGCTATTCTCGGATACATCACTTTATTATCGACTCAGAGAGTATTTTTTATATGATATAAGCGGCCAAGTTAAAAGTTGCACTTTTCTATTTTGCGCGAAATTTCACTTGTAAGCAATTGATTTTTTGCGTCAATGTAACATTTCACTCGAACATTTTTCTCTGATTGCGCCTTCTCTGCTAAATTAAATGCCGATTTCGCATGGCTACAGAGAACGCTTTATAAGTTTAATTGAATATTGTACTATATAAAATTAAAAATGAATGACGGTTTCAAATAAATAGGCCTAGTCGCTTCAATGCGAATACATGTAAGTGAAAGAGGTTGCCTTTTTTGCCGAAAAAGAACTTTGAAAAGATATATTTCTTCAACCAACAAACAAGTTGTGTAAACAACAGTCAACAAGAAAGGACGCAAAGCAAAGCAAAATACAAATATTGATAAGCAATCAAACGGTCGACATGATAAAAGGGGCCACAAAAACCGTTCACATGCACGCGTACGTTTAATAGATCGATACGCGTTAGAAACTGTTTCTTGACAACGAGAGAATTTGAATGAATATGTTGCTCCCGAATACAACGCTGGACAACTGCTTAATATATCAGGGTTCCCTTGCGAAGGCCTCTCTACACAGGGGTCTGCATTATTAACACACGTAACAACTATACTGGTGTTTGAAACGGAACTAATTTCAATTCCTTTAACACAACGAGAAAGACAGAAAAAAAAGCTTCCCCATGTCTTTGTCACATTTCACGGATCTTGTCGAATGTGGCAAAAGCTAAAAGCTTTTTCGTAAGCTCATTATCACCCAGGTCGTTTCTCTCGTTGTTGCTGTTGGTTGGAGCATCTTGCTCGATGGTGAGAGGTTTGCGGAGGTGGAGACTTACAGGCCGTTAGTCGGTGGTCAGTGACAGCGTTGAGTACCCAGAATGCATGGATTCAGTGTTACGTTTCTCGGGGTTGATTTCTTTTATTTTTTATGTTGATTACAAGTTGTGAAAGAGTAATAACTTTTTTTTTCTTTTGTTCTTTTCTTTTCTTTCTTTTTTTTTTTTTTTTTGGGGGGGGTCAGCTTCCTATGCTTTACTTCGGATCTCCTAGAGGGACAAATGATGAAAACCAAATCGTGCGCTCGAAATAGCGCAAGAAATGATTTCGACTGCTCACGAAATCATTTCGTGCACTCGAAAAAGGTTATTTGGTGCGCTCCAAATCGTATCGTGCACCCGAAATATGACATTTTGTGCGCTCGTAATCATTTCGTGCGCTCGAGAGAATTTATTTTGTGTGCTCGAAATGAGGTATTTCGTGCACTCGAAATCATTTTGTGCGCTCAAAATCATTTTGTGCGCTCGAAATAGCGCGCGAAATAATTTCGAGCACTCGAAATACTTTATTTCGGGCTCACGAATTGAATTCGAGCGCACAAAATGGAGAACTCAAATTATTTCTGTGTTCATTAACTTATGTTAATTAATCTTTTGCAGGGGCTCCGTAAAACTGTTACCTCGAATCCACCACATAAACTAATAACTAAGTTAGTCTGAAAGTGCATCTAAATATTTTTACAAACAGTTTACAGAGGGATGTAGGCTAAATCAAAATAAAAATGTTTAAAAAAAAAGTGGTGCACATTATAATTATTCTGTTAATAATATAAGCGAGAGCTACCATTTCTGTTCTCACTCCGTTGTTATACAATTGTTGTCTGCTGTGATGTGGTCCATGCTGTTTTGGACACCCGAGGGGGCAGATGGCACCCGAGGCGAAGCCGAGGGTGCCATCTGCCCCCCGAGGGTGTCCAAAACAGCATGGACCACATATCACAGCAGACAACAATTGTTTTGTCATACCATGGTATTAGATTGCAGGATTGTTAAAAAGGCCCTTACCGACATAAATTGCAGACGACAATATTCAATTCAACAAAAGTAACCTCTTTCTCTAGTACCTAATGTGGTTGTACAGATCAATGGGGACGGTGAAATAATGTTCTGAGAACGAACTAGGTAATGAACGCGGGTGACATGACCTACCTCTTTCTCGGGTGTATTGCTAACTTCAAATATATATATCAATGGGGACGATGAAATGAATTTTCTGAGGAAGATCTAGGTAAAGGACCCCGACAACATTACTTTTTTGGGAAGACATGAAATTTTGTATTAGGTCACGTGATTGGTTCTCGACCAATAAAAATGCACCATCTAATACCATGGTATAACAAAACAGTTTGGGGGGGGGGGCTCGGAGTCCTACATCCAACGGGTTATATATTAAAAAAGAAAAATCATCAATAAAAATATCTCGGTTTTCATTAAATTCGACTGCCAGCTGTTGTGATATTTCAAGAGAAGAATGTATTCTCAAATAATTAAGCCAGTAAAAAACACAAGAGCATCTGTAAATATCTAATGAACACATTCAGTTGCTCCGACAAGAATTCTCACCCAGGTGTAAACTGTCTTGGATGTCAGAAGATGTGGGTGGACTTGAGAGAGGAAACAAGCACACCGCAGTGTTGACGATGACCGTTTTGTCAAACTGAAGTGATCCGAAGTAATCACCGCATGTATACAATTATAGGTACGGGTGAATTCAGAGATATCCTGTTTTCATAACCTGTTGAGAAAAACAGATCATCTGTGACAAGTTTGTTTGTCGGTTTGCGTTATTGTTCCTCCTCAAGACAAACGCCTCGGAACGATGAAGTAGTTAATCTTGACATCATCAACTCCCGAAATAGAAAGAGGAATTCGGTTGAACGACCAGCTGGCCTAGCGTAAATGACGAGCTGCCTCAACTACATGTGACAAGGATTGCGAATTTTGAGTGCCAGTCGTTCTCAGTTGAAATAACCATCATATTTACCACTTCATCGATTCTTAAATCAATCCTTAAAAACCTAGATAGACTGGAATGTAGTGCAGCTATAAACATAACTTATGTATGAGGGAGAAGTAGGATTTACTCTTTTGTTTTATTTTGTCTGTTGAAATAGTCGACGTTGTAAGAGCGACGTTCCCGGCATTTTTGTCAATATTTCAAGGTTTATTAAGAATTCCTGCCGCTAACATTGATGATTGATTCGCCAAACATTTCCTCTTCCTCCCGCGGAGCTTGCCGCGGATGTCATCTTCGGTCTGCGGCATCGTCTTCACACCTGGATGACTTCTGCAGGGGAGAGTCCAGATAATTGCGAGTTGACAGTCGGGGAATCTCTGTGGTGGATCTTACCCTTCTGCCTCATTCACATGACTTGATTTGTTAGAAGTCAACTTAAAGGGTGAGCTGGATGTAGTAGGATGAAAACCTCCTGCTGACAGTGTGGGAAACAATCAATTTAGTTTGGATTCAAGCTTGGGATCCAGATCTAGACTTTGCTCGTGAAACAGGGAGGACGGTTTCTCCACTTGATTTGGTGGGTGTGTGCTTCAATGCACCGATCCTCGTACTTAAATGGAGTGGGTAGTGCTCTCCGTTTTATCTGGGGAATTAGATTAAATTTGGAAAGTGCACTGTCTGTAGACCCGAACAAAGATTATTAAATAGAGCGTCAACTTTAAACACTAAACTGCCTGTTGTATGTGTGAAGCTTTAAATCCTCAGTGGTGGGGTTTTTGCACGTCTTGCCGTGCTATTACATAAGTTTTACTGGATTTTCAAACCACATATTCTTTATCCAAAAAAAGCTTTACATTTCATGAATTGGTAACTTTCTAAAAAGAAAAAAAAAACAATTTTTTCAAAGGTCAACCTTTATGACTGAGTTGAAAGGATTCGACCTTTTGAAAACTTCCACGCGTTAGCCAAGCTTAATTCTTGAAACAATTGCCACGAGAGACCCCACCACTGTGATTAATTAAATGACAGTGAAGGGGTCGTTTCTGGCATCCTCATTCACAGCGGACTTAAAGTACGTGCTACTCATGGCATCAAAGAAGACTATTTTCACTTTAATATAATATTTCAGCTCATTCTCGTTGCAAGATTTTCTTTTGACGAGGACTCACCAGATGAAACCACCAGAGGGTCAGCTTAAAATGATAAGCACCATACCAACTGCATGATTTTTGCTGCTCTTAGCTATTAACACCTTCCTTTATGAGGATTTGAGAGCCTCTCGAGGGAAGGCACTCCACAGTACAGAAGTCTTCTGAGTGGCCGGCGGAAGCCGCAGCAATCATCCTCAAGCCAGTTGCTTCAAACCTTTCCGTGTTGACGGTGATGGGTGATCGAGTGACGGCAATAGTACTATCAATGAATGGGCTGAGGAGGTATTGATGCTGTGAACAAAAAGTTGGGACTGAAAGTATTCAGTGAAGACCTTGTAAACTATAAAATGATTAAGATGTTATGCAATCCACTTGATTTGATCAATACGTACATTGATAAACACACACCATCCTTATCAATTGTGTACACTATTGCATTGCTTTAACAGACACCGTGTCTTTTCAATACTTAAAAGTTTTAAGCTAAATGAATTAATAACATCAAGTTCAACATTTGGGTGTTTTGAGGGGTTTCGAAAGTTTGTTTCAATTATATGTAAAGGTTTCTCTGCTTACCCGATCACTATCAATTATTTTCCAACATTTTTTTTATTCATTTTGATTTATTATTTATTACTTTTTTTGTGGATCACTGTACAATAATTTAGTTGTCATCTTGTGTATACCCGAATAGGATAAGCAGCCTCGGTTGATAATAATGATGTTCCATGAATATAATCAGCATTTTAGATCAATGAACCTTAAAACGACCACTGAAAAGAATCAAATTTAGTGCCACAATTCCTGAAAGGTTCAATTGAAGATAATACGAAATACAACCAGCCATTTGCAAGAACAAAAATTACTGTCTATAAACCTCAGTGAAAACAAATTAAATACGATGCCGAAAAGAGAAGTTCTGTCTTCTGATGTCAATTGAAAAAAAAATGAAAGCATTAGCTTATTTTTACTTAAAAATGGAAGCAAATTTGGGGATGAGCAAAGGAAAATTGACTCAACGGGATTTGAACCTGTGATTTTTGGATTAACTCGCCGGCGCTCTACCAACAGAGCTACTCGGCCTTAATGTTCTCTTCCCAGGATATCGCAAGCTTGGGTGCCATTCCTGGTTGCGTGACGGTTTTAGGTTGCAATGCTTCTGACTGGCAACCCGAACAAACTCATTGACAAAATAGGGAGACCGACAACACTAGGACTAGATAGCTCAGTTGGTAGAGCACCAGTACGTTAATCCGGAGGTTGCTGGTTCAAATCACATTCTAGTCAAGTGTTCGTTGTTCACCCCCCCCCCCCCCAATTTAATGAATATTTACCCAGGTCAGTTTCCCTTGTGGTTTATTGCTTGATAAAATAAAGCAATAAACAGAAGTATTTATTATTTCTACAGTCGCTGATGTACAAAAGCTGGTATCACCACATGGTGTTTAACAATGCTACAAAACACACTGCGGCCTTTAGTGTATATGCATGCAAATGTTTGAGATGTGTGGGACAGAATCAACATGCGAACGGGGTTACCTCTGTTTATTCACTCCTGTAATTGTATTTGATTTGAGCCCTCTTGGCTGTGCGACTAGTTTTCACAAACTGGGAATGTAGTCTAAGTATTCAAACATTTTTCCTGACAAATTTAGAGTTTAAACTGAATCATGATGGACGGTTCGAGTTTATCAAGCATCCAGCTAAGAATGTTACTGATATCAAATTGTACGCGCTTTGGATAATGATTAAAGGCTGTTTGCATCTGATTCCGCAAACAACAACAGTTAGACAAAACAACCGCACAAAAACACACAACTTTTTGTTACGGGAGAGTTTCATTCCAAAGATTTCCACGCCGATGGCCATCTTTGCAATGCACTTTTCAGTCAGGTGATGACATGGACACCACTCGGAGTCTATTTTAAGACACGGGCATTATTCACATTTTTAGTGATAGAATAATAGCCGATGTTTGAAATTGGGGTATCCAAAGCCAGACTTCCTGAGTTGTCAAGCGAAAACCAAGACGGCCAGATCGTGAGCAACGTCTATAGATGCCATTATCAAACCACAGTCTACTCGCCACAGATGATACTGACAATGATACCCATGCACGACGTGCCTCAAGCGTTCGACTTCCCATAAGACATGTTCAAGGTATAAGCCTTCACTCTACCTTTTATATTGGGGCAGGAATACTATACTATTATTATGATTACATCAGTAATCACATTAACATTTGGGGAAAGACTTCTGGGAGGATGCCGCTGGTGGGCTAGGCCGAACCGCCAACGCTCAGCCAATAGCAATAAACAGCTGAGGTCATGTCAAGCTGTGTGCAGACGTATTTCCCACAGGGGGTACGATTGGTTGACCACTTCGGGTCCCGGATGTATCAGTCACCTTCGCATCATTATATCCTGCCTTGCATAGTTTTGCCAGTATATCCCTTGGTCATGCTCTTCATCTCATCTCCATGTTTTTTTTAGTGCAAATCACACTACAGGCGTGAACAAAAGTCAGCTGGATGAGAAGGTGGAGAAAGGCAACCCGTAACTTGAGATTCCCCAGTCATCAAAGTCAGACGGTGGTGTGGACAAACAACCTGAATCTTCTTGCCCTTTGATATCATCAGCTATAGTTGATACTTCAGAATATCGTTTTCTGGTCCTTACTTCGAGTTGGCTACTTGTAATTGTCTATTCTCCAACAACAACAAAATGACCTGTGTAGTGCAGCCCATTCTGAGACGTCTGCTCAGGCGGTGTGGACTTACGCTATGAATCTTCTTGCCCTTTGACATCATCAGTTAGTCGATACTTTAGAATATCGGGTTTTTGTTGTTGTGTTGTTGTTGTTGCTGCTGCTTCTGCTGCTGCTGTTGTTTTGTTGTTGTTGTTATTGTTGTTGTTGTTGTTGTTGTTGTTGTTGTTGTTGCTGCTGCTGTTGTTGCTGTTGTTGTTGTTGTTGTTGTTGTTGTTGCTGTTGTTGCTGTTGTTGTTGTTGTTGATGTTGTTGCTGTTGTTGCTGTTGTTGCTGTTGTTGTTGTTGTTGTTGTTGTTGTTGTTGTTGTTGTTGTTGTTGTTGCTGTTGTTGCAGTTGTTTCCAACAGCAAAATAACCTGTGTTTTGCAGTCCACTCAGATGCTGTGGACCAACACTATGAATCTCCTTGCCCCTTGATCTGATCAACTCACTGATTTTTAGTTTTTTTTAAAGTTTGCCACTTAAGTTTGTTTGTTCTTTATCAAATAATCACCTGTGTAGTTCCGCCAAATATGGGAGTCCTGTCAGGCGATTATTTTATGGCTGCTTACAGTGAGCGAAAATTGGTGCTTACAGTAGCACAAATATCCGCGCTTGATTGTAAGACGTCTCTTTATATTTCGTTATTTGAGCTTTGATCCCTCACATAGAGTTCCCATCACATTCGCTAATATTAAATAAGAATATAAAATACGAGTGATGCCGTTGTTTAGGCAACAAGATCTGTCGGAAGAATGCCGTTTTCAGAAGCAGTTATGTCCTCTTTCCTAGGGTATAATGGAGGACACACCTGTTACATGTTTGTGTTAATTAGAATAAAGCTACGCATTGATTAATGTTTCGGAAGGATCAAATGTCCAGTGCTGACAATACAACCAGCTAGATCGAGTTCTCTTCTGAACATAAAGACAATTTTGAAGTCGGGGTGTTAACTATATATGAATTTATCCCCGTGTGCCGTGGTACATTCAGCAGTAATAGTGACTTCTTAAGTCCATTTGCATAGCTTCTTATGACACTAGATTCCACACAGTTGAACAGTCCGTACATTATTTAAACTTTACCCTGGGTGTTGAACACAGTATCATCCTATCACCACGTATGTCTATAAGATGCTTTTCAACCTGAGATGAATCTGACAGCAACTTAAGTCAGCCGAAAGCTTTACAGCGAAACCCTTTTAAGGATGTCCACAGTTATCTATTGAACGTCTAAATGGCAGCCAGTAGTGGATTGGTATCGTGTCATGAAATGAAAGATTCATCCACCCCTGGATTATGTTAATAAGTAATGACGCTACATTGGTTGTGTGAACGGGGTCGCCTGTTACCTCTGAGCAGCAGCTCGTCGTCTTTTCTCTGAGCGTTGTGGGTGACCTTTTTGTCACAAACCTTGCAGAGTCAACTGAGGGCAAACTGAACGTTATTGAAAAGACATCAATACACGGCGGCAAACAGTTTACAAACCAGGAACTATTTGAATACGTTTGTTGGCCTTGCACTGTCAACCAATAAGAAATACCCTTCTCTGAATCTTGACCCATATCCAGGTCGGCAAGACTTTTCACTCTGCTTTATTAAAACAATCAAATCGAGACACAGCTTGGCGCTGGGGGTCTTCACTTCAAAATATTCACAGTTCCCACGTGTTTGCATATAATAGCCTATAAGCAAAACGAACGGCGTTTTGTTCAACTGACACCAGCGATTCAACATGTTGGTGTAGGAAGGATTGAAGACGGAATTGTAACGGTTGCCTCGCTACCCCCGTATACTGAAACAGAGTCTAACTTTACCCAACACAGCCGGACTCATTGGATTTCTTCTTCAATCAAAACAGTTCAGGGTCCGCCACATAGGAAATGAAAGGGGTTTCGCATTTCTCATTTGCTCAAATCCCAGTCCGGTTGCACAGGAACAGAAGCTGCCATGTGACCCGTTCCTTGCCCGGCACTTTGTAGGCGATGAAGCTGCAGAATCAACCAACAGTTAATATTACCGTAATACGATCACCGGACCACATTTTCTTGACAGAATTTTTTGATTTTTTCTTCCTGTGCTACAAAGAAAACTAGGGGGGGGGAAGAGATTGCTGCATATGACAGACAGACTGATACTTGAACGCAAGTGTTTGTATTCTCTAACAGTCAATTTCCTTTCATGGTCGTACTTAAGTTTAACAAAACTATCATAACGCCCGACGGCTTCTTCATGTCCGAATATAACTAATGTTTGTTTCTTTCCTGTATAATTATCATGTAACATTGTCTCATCTTCCAACACTGACCGTGACGATACTTCAAGAGTCAGCTCATGATGAAAGAGCCGTCGGTCTGTTTATGCGATCCTCCTTTTTTTTTAAATTAAGAATGAATTACCGTAACTGTAGATTTTGTTTGCGAAAATGAACGAGGAAGACAGACTAAGAGCATTGCCATATCGACCTTGTCGATTCTCGTGCATTGATACCAGATTGATACGTCTTTTACGAGTTTGGCGCTCGTCACAATATTGCTTCCTTCCCAATTGATTCCTCTAGCCCCCGGGGCAAGCGGTCCATGTTTTAAATGTTTCCTTTCAAGTGATCTGATGAGATTGTGTCATTTGGTACGTGTCTGATTAAGACAACCCGCCGAACACAAGTAACACGGGGGGAAATGGGACGGCAGTTTTAATCAATTCTTACCTTAAGATTGTTGTATTAGTGGCTTGTAATGAACGTTGGATGGTATGTGCTAGTCTGGGTTCAGTTACCGGAATGATAGTCAGTTCATGCGAGTTCTGCCGTGGTGTGATTGCGCTGAAGGATCCATAAGACACGGGAACATATACCGTTTTCCCATTAGATTCAATACTATATTCTGCGTGACAGGAATGCAAAAGCTAATCGGGTACTTAATTGACAGTGATTTTACAAAAATCAAAAGTAACTCACATCAAAAGTGGAGTGTAGAGTTTATTACGTTGGGCGATGCCCAACTTTAGGCAGAAAGGAAATTAGATGGTTTCACGCTTTTGGGGTTAACTGGAATCGCGAAAAAACACTTTGGATTTTATCAAAAATGCTCTACAAAGGTGCTTTTGAGTCCAAAGATTGTCCATACACTGAGATTGTATATAGTAGCTGTAACTTCTTTGCAGATGATGCTTGCATGTTAGCAACCATGCATTTACGCAGTTACATCACAGTTGCCCATGCACTGTGTGCAGCTCATGGGGCTACATAATGGGTCGGATTACGGTGCAGCAAGATATCCAGGGAGGTCTGGATAATGACTGCGTGGTAACAGGAGCACGCGTATCGTTTGCAGCAGAACGTCTTGGGTTGTTTGTGCGTGTTGCTTCTCAAAACAAGTATACGGGGCAGTTCCTCAGTGTCTTTGTTTGTTTTGATTAGAGGCACTCTGGCCTACAGTCATATAAAAAGGATAGTCACTTTAAAAAAAAAAAAGTCCAGCACTCAGTGGCGTAACCAGAGGGGGCAGGAAGCCCCCATCTATCAGAACCTATTCCCCTTCCCCCCGCAAAAAAATTAGATAGAAAACGTGCACAAATGAATGTTTCGATTCATTAAGTAGCCCCCCGCAAAACTGATGTCTTCGTCCCCCTCCCCACCACAACAAACGCAATTGTCTTGTTACACTACGGCATTATTGATACATCTAGACAGGTTTTATTGTCCGAATTCATCAAAATACCTATATGCTTCGTCGCCGTTATTTTATAATTAAAGTTCGTCTTTCTTGTTTATACTGACGTTGCTTTAACTCGTGCCGTACCGGTATCAATACAAAGGCGTGAACAAATCAAAGTATTTTGGTTAAGAAAGGGATTTGGAATGTAATTGGCAAATGATTCAAATGGTTGAGGTCATCTTGCACAATGAAACAGTTCTGTTACTGCAATCAGCCATTGACAATGAAGCAACTTACAGGTAGAGAATATGTATGTTTAGCTGTGACTTCTAAAACGAGATGGTCGTAGATATAGAATCGGTAAAATGGTACTTTGGTATTATGGTATTTTGCTGCACCAATTGGATGTTTTTGTTTTCTTTGATGGATTTATAAGTTCTTTATTATATGTGAATTTGCTTAGGATGTCATAAACCAAGAAAGGAAAGGGAAATCATATTCCATACCTGATATCACACACTGTGAGTCTGAATGGACTTAGATTATCAGTTCCATTTGGGCGACCCATGTTTGGGTCAGTCTGAATCGGATCTAGTCATCAAAATGATCAACATTTTTCTTTGTTCTCGGAATCTTATTTCTCGCCATTTACCATTTACCACCATTTACTTCTTCAGTTTGCACAGAAGGCAGTTCGTAGTTATCCAGAGATACATTCTTAAAACTATGTAAGGAAGTGTGTAATATGGAAAACCCCACTTTCCATCTTTTTTCTTTCATATAAAGTTTCAAGTTCTACTTTAGGGGGTATTTTGTTGATGGATACACACCCATTGATTGATGTATTATGATGTTTAAGATCAAGCTGCAACCTAGTAGGTTTTAACAGAAGGTAGAGTTAAAACGTTCCAACAATGGGGACGAACTTTAACATTTCGGTACCGAATATCTCAAAATGTCTTGATGAAAACGTATATAAAAGAAAGCGTCACTGCGGCAATAAGTAAAGGTATACAGCCGTTTGAAGCCAAGGCTTGGCGACGAAATGGGAATTCAGGAATTGTAAATTCAGGGATTTGTGTTGAAAAAGAGCAAAGGTCTCCTTCACTCTCTGTTGTTTTGGTTGGGCACGGGATGGCATTGGCTTGTCTGCACCGAAGCTTTGTGAGTTTGCAAACCAGTTTACAACGGCAAAGCTGCCCTAAAGGGAGAGTCGGATCCCATACAAGTCTGATTAACATTCACGTTTGCTCTTGCCGAACCCAAGACTTGGAATCCGCTGACATGCTACGCTCGAGCAACTGGGATAACAAAAGCACCTGGTTAGAGACATGCGGGGAATTTGGGTCTTGTTTTTCCACTTGCAAGTATCGGTTAGGCTCGGTGCTTGGCTCGGACGGAATTCAAACACAGTTCAGCTACATGGCTACGGCTGTAAGAAGAGCATATAGACCAAGAACTTGTGCTGTCCGTGAGGACGGTACTTCAAACAAAAATTCAATTTTGACTATGAGGTTCAAGGAAAGCCGGTATCTCTACAGATCTGGGGCAGTTGTATTGTCAATTTGCCGTTTCCTTGACTATATCCAAACCAAATGATTGCCGGTTTTTGTCGTTTTACCCACGGGTGAAGCGAGTTCAGGTTGGCAAGCAAGAGGAATTTGAAACCAATAAAAGGGAAATATCTATATAAGCAGTTCATGCTACAACCTTCCGCCTATTAGAGAGAAGTCTTTGTGCGCTTTGAAACCGTTAGAAAAGGTGCGTTATAAATGTTACTATTAGTATTAAACAAGCGGCCAACTAAAGAAGGCACGACAAAATAAGCATATGGTACATTCTCGTGTGGGGGCAATACCGTAGTACGGTCAACAAGCGACCGTATCACAATATCAGTCAGTTTGGGGATTTGTCAAAGGATAAATATTGTTGCGGAAAAAACATTTCATTATTTGGAAATGTCTTTCATTTCATCAATATACTGGTTGCAGCTTACACATTCCAAGGCAGATTTCAGAAGTTTTTCGCATTCCGTTAACTAAAACTACAAACATAAAAAAGTCTTATAACATGAAAAACAGCAGGCATATTGTCCGAAAACCTTCCGAAAGCCTCATTAACTGCAGTCTTAAAGATTGACTTAAAATGCAGGAGCTGTTTCGTTCATTTATTTCCCAACGGCTTTATTTGTCTTAAGTTACAAAACACAATTATGTGGTATGTAAAGTACGGATAGATAGAATATTACTTGCTATTGCGATGTGTAGGCCCACTTGTTTAATCAAACAAAACTGTCAAAAAAGAACAGTTTAAATTGGCCATGAATCTCTGATGACTGTAAGGAACTATATGCGTGGCAGTCGCGTTAATCAAATAGTATTTACTTACGCTTTTAAACAACTTGAATTTCCTTTCCTTTGGATTCGCATATTTATTATATATAATTGGACGATCTCCCTTGGTGATTTATTGTATAAAGGTATAACGATTGGGGACTGCATTGATAATTGGAGGCTTTCTATTGGGTATTTGATATGGGGTTTCTTATAGCCCCAGCTCAATATTGGTAAGAAGAAAAACCTAAATGTTCACAGATTATTTACATAATACCTTACATGGTATGAAGATATTGATGGTAGAGAACTTTCCCTGAAATATTTTTGCCTGAAGTGTTATTGTTTTTAAATAATAAAGGAAATAAGATCCAAAATCAGTTTTCGTCTCAGTGAGACGAAGAGACGAAAACGCTGCGTACAAGGAATGCGTACAAAAAATGCGGAATTCATTTTTACCGTTTTCTCGCCACTAAAACAACAAAATGAGCTGACATTTTCACAGATTGGTTTTATTACATATATCTTGATTTGTGCAAAGAATGGAAGCATTTACAGTCAGTTTACCCAGTGTTGAGATGGGGCTTTAAAAAGGGTATTTCCATAAGAATACTTGCTCTATAAGACTTTTCAGGCTTGAGTTTAGTAGAATGCCGCTGTAACGAGCACAAAAACCTAAATCTTGCTACAACGAACACCTCTCTGGCTCTCTATGTTTTTTTTCTTTTTTTTTCTTTTTTGTCGTCTATTTATTATCATTTTCTCCCTTAATACAATTAAAATCATGCTTTAAACAAATTCAATATTGATTTGTGCGAATATTTTTCAAGGAAAGCCTATACCAGTGGGGAAAAAAACTTGAGACGGTGATGCATTATGCTGGATTGCTATACACCGTGAAACACCAGAAACGGTTCAGATTGAGCGATAACTTACAACTTGCAACCTAAAATACGTGTTCCCAAATTCAAAACATTCCTACTTTTTAAAGCCCATGTTCACCTTTGACACTATTTATACATGGGCCGTTATCAACTACCGGTACATTAAAGATTACCCACTTACTTCTTCCCACGTACTGCCTTGCTTTGGAATGCACTGTACATAAAACCCGCTTCCCTGCCTTTTATAACCTGTCCCAATTCAAACACAACATCGATGGTAATCGCTCTACTTCTTTATTTCCTGTTCTTTTATCCCCCTTTAGCCCCTTTCCCCTCTTGTTAATCTTCACCTTGAGCGGCCTGGTTTAGGGCATCGTGAACGGCAACTTCCCTTACCCAAACAAATAAATACTTTTCTAAAAGTTGCATTTCTCTCCACGGTTTATTGCTGCGACGGGTCGGTGATGGGATTGTGGCTTTGATGATACAAGCATGGAGTTTGGCACACAGTGAGAGTATGTCATGAGAACGATGTTTGGCCATAGGGTCATCGCAGATTTGTCCTTTTAAAAAAACAAAGGGAGAACAACAGTGGCAGCCTTTTTGAACACTTAGAAACTTGCTTGTTGTACTACCATTATGATTTTCAAAGGACAAATCTGCGATTGCCCATAGCCAAATATCTTCCTCGTGGCATACTATGAGTGCCAAAGTCCATGCATGTATCATCAAAATCACAACTCCCCAAATATTTCCCCTATCTGCCCCAGAATACGCCAGAACATAGTCACGGATTCAACTAAATAAGTTTTTAAGTGTATAATTGACCGATTTTTTTGGGCGATAGAGCTTTATACCGATTTTGCTACACCTACGCACGTCCGCACCTGAGCCTAAGGGGAGAATATAAACAAGTTGGCCTACTCAG
This sequence comes from Marthasterias glacialis, assembly GCA_911728455.2. Lineage (NCBI taxonomy): Eukaryota > Metazoa > Echinodermata > Asteroidea > Forcipulatida > Asteriidae > Marthasterias > Marthasterias glacialis. Next base: position 3,722,583 of record OU452230.1, on the reverse strand, counting down.
TAACTAATCTTCCAAAGTCTTCTTTTAAGTTTCCGACCTTTTATTTCTTTAGAAACCTTGTTTTTAACTCACAGGAGGTCTTATTTTTGTCATGTTTGATTTGGGTTGGTCTTTTTTAGTTTGTATTTTATCAATAGTTCATTTGTTTTATGATTTTATTATTATTTTTATAATTGTTGTTGTTGTTATTATTATTATCATTGTTTTGTTTTATGTTTATTTTTCTTTGGGGTAGGTTTTGGGGTCTCCTTTTTATGTATTTACTTATATATTTTTATTATTCAAGCCCATGTGATCAAACTGATACAGAAAACCAAAGCAGTTTTTTTTCTTTTCTTTTTTTCTCCTTGTTAATATAACTGTTCTACAGACGTATCAAGCTGTATGAATGAAGAATGTAGTGACCATTACCATTACAGAACAAAGAACACAAGAAGAGAGCTCTGAATGAAAGCTTCCCAAGGGCCCCGGCCTTGGACCTCTCCAATAACAACCTTTATAATTGTTCGTTGACACGCAAGGAGGAAGACTGGTTTGCTACACCGTGTCTAAGATTTGCTGTGTAAAGTCCTCACTCGTTTGATACTACTTTATAAACCTGAAAAAGTGACTTGAGGAGATACCAGATTTGATCAACCGACAGGTATCACGGATCGTTGAAATTTTGTTCCAGGGATATAGTTTAGATCAGTCTTGTACAAATAACAGTTTTAAACGGGCATTTCCTAAGTAAATCCTTACTATACCAGTGGTGACGTCATCAACATTCACAGTTCTCCACGACGACAAGTTTAAAATTGTCTTAATTTCCAGTTTAAAAATTTCGTGCACCAAAGTTTTATAATTTATATTTAACTAATAGATAATATCAGTAAAAACCTAATTGAGGAGTTTAAACAAATTCGACATTCGCATAAAGAAGTTCTGATAAAAAGAATGTGCTGTTTTAGCGCGATCGGAAAGCAGGTGTTACGGTGTCCCGGAACGACCATTGTGTTACGCTGTCACTTTTGGATTCCTTCAAACTCTTTTCTACAACACAGCTTAAATATGAAACTGAACTGAACCTTGAAACTAATCAGACAACTGGACCTCAATATGAAGACGCTAAAAAATAATGATGACGTCATAATGACGTCAGCAGGTGTCGAAATACTTTAATTCAAAGTTTAATATTTTAAAGAAATATTTACTCAAGAACCACACAATAAACGCACACGACTTGAGCTCTGCGGTCAATATGATTTAATTTAGACATAGTTTGAAATGACCGTGAAATGACATTTTAATTTATGACCTTTTTAAATAAAACTGTGAATACGTTATCACATTTTACATAACCTTCGTTCGGAGCTGTTTTTGTTCGTTCGAACGCAGATTTTGTTCGTTCGAACGCAGATTGTGTTCGTTCGAACGCAGATTTTGTTCGTTCGAACGCAGATTTTGTTCGTTCGAACGCAGATTGTTTTCGTTCGAAAGGAAATTTTTTCCAGTTTTTTGTTCACCCATGTCCATTTAAATACTCTATACATTTCAGAGTGTCAACACGACAACTTTAAAAGTGTATTTAAACTTCAGTTTCTAAATTTCTTAAACCAACTTTTATCATCAATATTTCACTGATAGAAAATATAAATAAAAGCTTCCATGTGAAATTTGAACAAAATTTACGGTTGCATTCGGAAGATGTGGTAAAAAGAATGTGCCGCTTTGCGCGATCGGAATATCACATATTACGGGGTCCCACAGAGTTATGCTGTCACTGTTATAATCCTTCATACTCTTCTCCACAGCATGACTCTAAAATGAAACTGAATTTAACCTTGGAACAAGACGGCATCTGAAAAACGTCATGATGACGTCACCAGGTGTTGAATTACATTAACTCAAATTTCAAATATTCAATTGATCAAAATTATAACTCATGAACCGCTCAATGGATTTTGACAATCTATACATCTTCGGAAAGGTCTTCAAAGCCTGAACTAACATTAAAAAAGTATGTGATTCCAATTTGATCTTGTCTTCCGGTACAAACTGGAAGTTGAATCGAAAAAACAGTAACACGGGTTGCATAATCTTCTGGCGATATCATCATTTGATGTCATCATTCACATACAACTTGTTTTTCAATATAACAAAACTGAATTTATATATTTTTTCCCCTAGGTTCATGTGCTCAGCTGCCCAGTCCAATTGATGAGTCATTGCTTCTTTTAAATTGCTGATTATAAATTAACGTTTTAAACTAATTTATTGCATCTACTCTTAGGGTTTGCTATGGGCTTTCCATTGGTTAACCAGTGGCACAATATCACTAAAATATAGCCCGCATATGACCCATAAAACAAGCGATCTATTATTAGATTTATAAATCATCTATTTTGATAAGATTGTCTTTCCGACCACAACTTGGACCCTCTCTGTAAGATAGCTCAGGAGACGTGCCTGTATTTACAAACATTTCGATGATCAAGGAAGAATAGATTCCTGGGTTGAATCGATACACCAGCGTCCACATCGTATGTTTGGTCAGGCGGCGTCTGACAGTATTCGCTGGCTCCCATTGATGCCTCCTCATAAAAACACATAACAACAAAAGACCATAATACTGCCAACCTACATTCCTTGCCACTGTCATTCAGAAAGGTATAATATGCAAAGCCACAATTATGCATGCTATTGTTAAGAGGGATGGGGTATATGCGTCCCTGTTCTAAACAATCGGTTGAAAAATAAATTATTTGGCGCTTTTAAAGACTAGTACTTATTAAATTTTGTCAGACACAAGATCTACAAAACGGCTCTCTATAGCAAATTCTCCTCCGTACATAATGGTGTCTTTGTATGCCACAAAAAAGTGTACTAACATGATTCTGGAGAAAAATTGCTAATCGCCTCAAGTTTTGACCCTATTAGAGTCTTTCTCAAAGGCTAAATGACAATACAACACACACATACAAGTAAATGGAGTAACAGAAGCAGTCAAGTGAAAAGAAGTGAAAAGAGAGAGGCAGAAAGCAGTCAGAAGATGCAAGGGATGAACAATGGAGAGGGAGACAAAGGGGGTCGAAGGAAAAGGCTGGATTAACCACAGAGGTTGGGGACACAAAAGACAATTCTAAAGGTGGGAAAATGTGGACGAAATAATTAATTAACTAGTGAACCAAACAGACTTAAAGGAGAAGGCAAAGACAAAAATTAATTTATAATTTCCTTCTTGGATGTTCAGATCATAGGGTTGAATGGTCTGGAGGCGCCCTATCCACAGTTTCTCCCTACTCGGACGAATAGTCTCTGTTGTTACCTATGTGCCTCAATGCCCTGTAAAATCATGTCAGAAATAGAGTGATTTTGTAGATGGAAGTGATGTCCGACAGGTGTATCTAGCTTCTGGGTGTTGACTGTGAATCTATGACCATAGAAACGCCTTTGAGTGTAGTTCTTGTTTCACCTATATATCGAACACCACAAACTTTACAAACTTTGCAAGATATTTGATAGATGAGATTCATGGTGGTGCAGGTGACATGTCCCTTTGTCTTATTGGTGGTACCATGGGCATTGCTGGTGAAAGAATATGACTCCCTGATGTGTTGTCTACAGACGATGCATTTGGAAGAGTGGGAGCACCTGAAAGTTCCCTGCGGCATCGGGGAAATTAACGAGGACCACTTATTAATAAGTGATGTTTGAAGCTTTGCATGGTGTGGATAATAAGTAACTATAACTAGTCAACTAGTCAACTTGCGGGTAACCAAGTATATAAATGGTTACACCCACAAGTTTACTAGTTTAATAGTTATAGTAACTTAGTATCATTATTCGGGGGCGTATTTCTGCCCAAACAATGAGATCCCTGAGACTGATGGGTGGGCGTCTGTAAGCATACATGTATATGGGTTCTTTTGTACTCGGGAATATATATATTCAGAAGAATAAAACTAAATTCAGAAGAAGAAATCTTCCATTCTCGAACTAAAGTTGTTTACATGCAAATGAAAATCTGAACTCCTCGAGTTCAAATGTAATGCAGGACACGCCATTTTTTTAACGCCAGGACAAGATTTTACCTGGCAAAATGATGCTCCTCTTACGTCTCAACAACTGCAGTAGAAAAAAAATAATAATTGAGTTAGATATTCTGATGCAACCCTCTTGTTCGTTCGTACATACATTACAATACGCTTGTATACAATATATTTAATTTCGAAGTAATCACGTGTGTGTGAGGGTTTTAAATTCATTTGTACATTTTCAATCAGTTTCTGCTCTCTTTGTATCTTTGTATCTACACAATGGTCTGCTTTTTAAATGCATTCAATCTGGGCCAAGGCTGGGTAGGTCTTGTTTTGTTTAGGGTTGTTTTTTTTCCATTGATTGAATTTTATTGACAAACTACTCGCAAAATTTGAAGTTGTTGTAGTTTTGTTTCACAGCCTATTCAATTACCATGACCTGTATAGTAAAACAGTTTTTTTTATATATGAAACGTTGAATCATCGTGTCTTCTGTTACGATCTAATGGAAGTATGGGAAGTATAACACTTTAACCAGGTTAGTCTTGACAAGTTTGTGTCTTGACGTAGATGACTTTAACTGTTCTTCTGTTAATGACACACTTTTGCCCAAAAAAGAAAAGTCTTGCTTTGTGCAGAATCCGACATGCTTTCTTGGCAGGCATGGTCACGGCGCTTCTCCGCAATCCCTTCACAATAGACGTGTCAGGTTTTCTAGAAGGTGATGTATTCTGAAGTCCTAGCGAAGTAATCCTTGACACCATTGAAAACTTCCTATGGCTTTGACCCACCTTCAGTAGAACCTTAAGCACAGCTTAGCTGAACACGTAGTCACGCATTTAATAATGTTGTCCACCAGGGACCCTTATTTCCAGTAGTCCATGTACAGGCAACAAAGAAACAGTAATACAGGTCTACTCAAGTTATTATTCAGTGCTCCAGTTTAGCGGGGGTGTTTTCAACCTTCAATATAATGCATCTGCGCACTGGAAAACATCTAACAATAGCACAGGCCTAAAGATGTATAGTTTCAAAGAAATTCTCACACCGTTTTCACGTATAACAAGTGGGGTGCTCCAGCGCGCTGAAAGGTACAGTATTAATAATACCTTTGGGATGTTTGCTTCGACAAGACGATTGCTACGCGGTGCACACGTAAGGTATTGACATCAATAAAGAAACACCTTGACAAATTGCAGTGTGTTAAAAGCTTTAAAAATATGTATACAACTCCTAACAAAATGGACTGGTAATGAAACTGTGTCCAACCTTGACTTCTACTCCAATAAAAACACTTCAAGCACAACTCTAACCGTCGTGTTTTTTTACAAACTAAAATTCATAAAACGGGGAACTAGGTTCGTTTTTAACAAACCACATCCTCCATCCCTTCAACTTCTGTATAGACACGTTCGGAATCCAAATATGGGCATGAGAGATAATTCCACAGTCCTGCTTTTGTCCCTTTTTACACTAGGTAAATTCAGGGTTACCAAACTGAAAGAAATTTAGGGTACTATCGTTACTGTTGAGAATCCAATCCATACGAGGCCGTCCCTGAATACACTCACCCACACAGTTAAATCAAATAGCCGGTTTGGAAATCATGATTTACAACTCGCAAAAATATGTACGTTTCGAAACTATAGATCTACTTCATGCCAAGTAGGCCTAGTGGATGCAATTTGAACATCTTAGGTTGTTACGTTAGGGAGACATTTCCGCAGCTGTACCGTACCCATGTGCATTTACTTATTTTGATATTTCGTCCCTCCACAAGCTAGATTGCACGTGGGAAATAAGACTTAAAATGGCAATCTCGTAAATAAGGCAGGTGCAGATTCCAGCGCGTATAAATGAACGAATGGTTAGATGTCCATATTATAAAGTACTTTTCCAATAGTTTCCCTCTGATTAAAAGTAACAAATACAACGATGTTTGTTAAAAAATAAAATGTGATTTCTGCAACTCGTACCTTTGATTGGGGTGATGTTTGACAAACCCTTTCAGCATCCCCAAGGGTTCGTATAAATGCTGGAGATTGAGTTACACGGCTTCAAATTAATAACTAAGATGACTTCATATATTTTTTTAAGACGTTAAAGATCAGCACTTTTGAATTAAACTGCAGTATAATGAGTTAAGATGATAAACTCATCCCCAACATAATTCGGCAGTTTTAATTTTAAATTTGATGAAGTAGATGGAGGTAAACCATGTATCCTTTCTCTTAATACACAATATTATATCATTGTATAAAAGTAATACAAGAAATAAAACCATAGAGTCCGTGCGACTTGCATCTTATGCAGGCATTCCAAGAAGGGTGCAGTGTCCAAACGTCTCATAACACAATTGACTATAGCGGTTGGGCCATGAATCTCTTACATTGAACCGTTCTTACAATAATTAAATACAACCCAAGGTAAGTCCACTATAAACATTCTATATTTTGATTTCTACGAGCTATATCTTTAAAATTTATATCCGAGGTGAACAATGACTCAATTATCTCTACAGTGAGATACGTTTTTCCTAATTTTCACGTAAAACTCACCCAAGATATCGAGCACAGGGTAGTCGTACTGTAGTTGGAGCTGAGTTGCAACGGTTCAATTATGTTCTGAAAAGAATGTGTACCTCAGGAACGGAAAAACGGACTCCTTTCGGCTCATGGTGAAGGAATGGCTCTTGCCACATTTCCACAATGCGCCACACCCTGTTATGGTTCGTTGCGTTTCACTTATTCAGATGCTCTGATTGAATCCCCATCTGAATTATTTGCTGTGGATGCAAATTTGCGCCAACTTGTATACGTAATCGACTGACAAACAACTTGACTATGCCGGTCGTTTACATAGTTTTGTATTGTCATAGTCATCACCTCTTCCAACGTAGTGACGTCATCGTGTTTTCCCCCATCGAAATCAACATAACCAAATCAAGGCCTAGGAAAGTTGATCAGAATCTTTTTGTGTGAAATAAGTAATTTTGATCGCTATGGTATAATGAAACGACGAAGATGTGTGCAGAATCATGTAGATCCATGACCTCGGGGCCAGCCCTTATAAATCACCTTGGATGAGTTGTGCTTACGAGGTGACTGTTTTCCAAATTGTCCGTATAATTCCAGAAAAGTAACCTCTCTGCGATGAAGTCAGCACTTTTGACGGGTTTATCTTTGTGTCATTTTTTTCCTATAAGTGCAATGAAAGTGACAAGGACTCAGCGAGATGATGATTAAAAAAAAAAACAGAAACGCAAACAAAATTTTATTCAATTTCATACGAGTATTTGATTGCCTCTGTTGATTGACACCCTCTTTTCCATTGTCCTAATTTGCCCTGATTTCCCACTCAAGGGCACGTTTAACCACCGACAGTAAAGAGAACTTATTGAATTATTTTCAGCAATGCACACACTTCCTAATATTTAATATTCCTAAAAGGGTATTTGTTTTTCCCGTCAGAGCTGGCAATTTTACACTAACGCACCTTCGACGGTGGGTCCAGAAAATCACTTGGCATTGAATCTGGTTAAGGTTCTATCTGCATGTGTATTTGATAAGCTGATGGAAAGCTGGGACGTAGAACGCGGGGTGCACTTTTGCGGGGGGTCGGTTCCTGCATCATATTTCAGAATCAGTTCTTGTATGGAAACGAAACTGTAAAACAGACCTCCGCGAGAGAAATTTTCTCTGCAGCGCGCATTTCTATCGATTTGAGCCGAGATTTAAATTCATGAGCAATTAGAGACGAGGGCTCTACACTTAGAGCACTTTAGGAAGAATAATCTCTTGACATTTGTATTTTGTAATTTGGTATATTTTACTTTTACTCGAAGCGTGAGAAATATTTTTAGTATCATCCAGTTTCATCACAGTCCCAAACAACGAAAGCCTAGGGCCTGATTTCATAAAGCCGCATAAGAATTAACTATTGCTGAACAAAGTTTCGCTGAGGTAAGCACGCTTGGAACAGCAGTTCATATTACGGGAACTTTTGGCTGGACAAAAAGAAATATTCCGGTTAGGGGGAAAAAAACAGTGTTATGCTTAGCTGTTTTGTGTTCTGAAGCAGTTCCATGAAATGTGGTCTCAATGTAGACTTGCAAGAGCAACGAGTCCTCAATTCCGAGCCAAATTCCTCTTGAAAATTATAGTTATAATTATTCAGGCCTACTGGTTTACAGTGCCGGTCGCTATTGAGAATCCCTTGGTTTCATTATACCGAGAAGATTTAGAACTAATTAATAAACATGATCCTCAGGATATGCAACTGATAACGGACGATGTGTTAATTTTTAACATATTGACTAGGACATAAACCAGCAGGAAATACGGGGGCGACCGATACAAGGGGGGTAAAAGCCAATGAGCTATTCCGTTGTCCCTTGATACGACGAGCAGATGATTGGTTTAAATTGCGGTTGTGAAAACAAAATTAAAGCAAACGATATCCGTCGCCTGCCCTTTTAAAACTGTTATCAGTTGATAGAAACCTTGACGAAAACACAAATGTTGTTTCCAATCATTCTCAAAACGGGCTACTTGTGCCTGTTCCTGCAACATATCGCGATGTCCCATTTCCACTCCATTGTAGAATGCGTGTGAATACTGTTCGTCATTATAATAGTTCGTTTGACTCTAGGATACAATCCGACATTGCTTTGAACCGATGATTGAAGAAGTTGATCTTTGATTTATCAAATAGATAACACATCTGAAAGTTAATACATCCAAATAGCCCCACATGTATTTAAGCAGACCCCAAAAAATAATAATAAATAAATTACGAGTTCAATCAACTGCATGCATCAAATGAGGAGCCCTATTGTAAAGCATTCCCCGATGTAAATATAGATTTGATACAAAACGTATGTCTGCGACGCTGTCTTACGCACCATTACGTCCAACATGGAATATTATATCCGACGACAATTTTGAACCATATGTCCGACCCATTGTGTCCGACAGACACAATGGGTCTGACGTAACGGTTCGCCACACACTGAGTCGGACATAATGGTTTGGCGGACACATTGGATCGGACATAATGGTTTGTCGGCCACCATGGATCGGACGTAACGGTTCGTCGGACACAATGGGTCGGACGTAACAGTTCACCGAACACAATGGGTCGGACTTAATGGTTTGTCGGACACATTGGATCTGACATAATGGTTTGTCGGCCACCATGGATCGGACGTAACCGTTCGTCGGACACAATGAGTCGGACGTAACGGTTCACCGAACACAATGGGTGGGACATAATGGTTTGTTGGACACGTTTGATTGGACCTAATGGGTTTGTCGAACACCATGGGTCCAACATAATGGTTTGTCGGACACAATGGGTCGGACATAATGGACATAAGGGGTCGGACATAAAGTTTCAAAATGTTCTCGTTCCTACTTAATGAAAGTCGGACATAATGGTGGGTAATAGGCGTTTAAAGTAATGTAATACTGGTATCGGTAAACAAAACGAGTCGTTAATTTTTAATTTTTACGCAACTTTCCCCGTATCGTGTACTTCTATTTTAAATCGTTGTCACAGGTAAGTTTGAAGATGTTTCTGTAAGACATCAATTATTATTGCAAAGCGTTAGTTTTTAAGCCTACTTTAAAGTAATAATTTCTTGATGTAAGTGTTGGATGCTTTGGAAACGTTCTAGTCCTACTGAATCAAAACTTCAGTTACTAAATTTGCCAGCTCTAATTTTGTCAGCTGTGCTACTTATCAAAATGTGATTGACACTTCCGTGTTTTTACATATCTCTGAGTAGTGTTATTTAACTGGTTTTTAATTAGATTGGAAAATAATTTTGATAAACGTTTTTTTTTGTCTGCGCTGTGTTGTAAGGGAAACCATGTCACAGTAAATAGTCGTTGAGTGAGTTGCCGCGTCAGACTGGGCCTGAAAAGCTACGCTCGCTGTCGTTGCTCAAGTTTCCCGTCGTAGTAACACTCTGAAATAATAATGGATATAATACGATTCATCGATGTAAAACTACTCAGTCTGTTTAGAGTTGACCTAAATATAGTTTTTTTTAGTCGAGTCAGTATCTCTTTGACATCGCCAAGAGCGACCTGCCACGATGTATACACGTCTTGATGTATTTATCTTCGATCCCGTGAGTAAGATAGTAGCAACTGGAGTGTATAAGACACACCATGTGATAGTGTACGCGTTGCGTCGATATAGTGTTATGCGTTGTGAAGATCGCAATTTAAAGAAAGCTTGCGTGCGAAGTCATGTTTCATAAGGTGCCCATGCTTCGAAACAGAAGTTTCTTTTTCATTTGGTCAAGATTGTTAAAGGTCTGATATACGAACTCTGACAAAGTTCAATGCCTTGAGTAAATGAGTTAGAGTTCAGAGCCAGATGTCAGTAGTAGTCCTGAGCAAAGTGCTTTGTGGGTCCAGTGGGGTTGAGCTGGTCATGGGAGTTCATGTACGGAGCTACATTATTAGCTGTCTGGTGGGGACAACGGCAAAGCCCCAAAAAATATTATACAATAATATAAAATTGGATATTATTCGGGTGAGCACTCGGTTTACAACGCGAAATGCGGAGAACACTTGTTTATATACAGTCCCATTCAGAGTAATGTGACACCGAACGCGTTGGCGTATCGATTGAGATTCAGCTGTTTGTACAAATGGTGTAAATCGAGTGCAAAACGATACGGCTTTTGAATATCTATATCCCAACGTTAAACATTAAAATGTAACTTAATACATTTCTCGATTTCCTATTGATGTGTTTCATCAAATGTTTGGACAGGATGGTTGATCGCATCCCCCATTACAAGTGACTTTATTGGGCATAGAACTACGATATTCAAAATTACAATTCCACCTCAGGATACTGGTATCCAGCATTGATGGCAGAATATTTCATCTTATGTGCCGTTTTTGTTAATAAATGAGACTGACGAGTTACATACACCTACGCACGACTTGCACACAAACACAAAGTACAAACGCCTTACCCCTAACGGTAGCTGAAGTGCGGCATAATGCACCTTTTATAATAAAACAAAATAGTCTGGAGTGTCTGCCGAGGCCCGTCTCCTCAACTCCCCACCTGGCAACCCAGTCATTCAACATCACCGAGGTAATCAGGGACGTACCGGGGACAAAAGGCGCCGCTTCCAGGCATGGCCATCTACAACCTCGTACCATCGATCGTACTGCATTGCGAGATTCGCACATAGTGTCGTCAAGTGCTGATGAAGCCGGGTTGAAAAGTAGCCTGCGTGTTACATCTGCGGCTAGTTCGCTCAATAAAAAGAAAAAAATTCTCTCTTAAAAAAAAATGGACTCTCTATTTTATAAGGCGAACACTGGAAGGACAAAAGATCTCGCATAAGATCGATATATATCTAGCCATTAGCTACAGTGTCATAGTGAGATATTTCGGGTTTCGGTTGCTTTGATTGAACATGCGTGCTGTGCGTTTTCCGTGGTCGTGCATCCTAATGACATGTACTAGTAAGAAACACTTGATGCAGGCCGAAGGCCTGTGACTTATTTATACATTTTTTTTTTTTACATTTCGAAAAAGAAGAAAGTATAAAGTGCACGTGACCCCTAACAGAATCATCAGCAGAGTTCAACAAGCTTAGAAAAGGTCAAAATTGTGTCACTCAAAGCTGAGTCGATAAAACAGAAAAGGTTCTGAAGAACAGGCTTGTACTTGTATATAGACAGCACCCTTATGACTTCAGTATTTGTGGGAATGCAGTTCCTTTTCAGAATGCACTCGGTACCGGTTGCGGTCCATCATGTAGTGTCAATAGTGGCAGGAAAATGAAGGGGGGGGGGTTGCTAAGTAACGAACTTTTCCTTAATCCCATTGGTTTATATACCGGTACATGTTAATTACATTGTTAAGTCTCTTCCAAGTTGGTAGAAAGATTTACATTGATAAACTTGAATGTCTCAACATGAAGCTAAACCGGAGCTCATGGTGTTTACCCCGTTCAGTCATCTTAGGTTACAAGCTTGCCTTGATGAAAGGCTATAACACCCTGGATATATGTATACATATATACATATATAAATATATACATATGTATATATATATGTATATGAGTTATGAAAAGGCCGTGACTTTACCTTCTTTTTATTCATTTATTGTTTTCTCTTTATTCAAAACAGGATGGAGAGAATGCTCGCTCAACGGTAGCCTTCTAAATGTGGATTGCACCCAGAAGGCGACTGAGCATGCGTGGATGACACCCAACCAACCAGGTTTCCAGCATTACCCGACCGTGACGTATGGAGACGTTGTTTTTAATCTTCACGCACACACACACCCGAACCTGAACGTTGTGGGCACCATTGCCATCGTACACGATTAACAGAGAACATGCGCATTTATCAAGCTGCGCATGCTGACTGGCTGCGTGGTAGGCCTAACGACCTCGTCGATCCTAAATGCTGGTTACATCTTCCAGGTGGGAAGTGCGGAGATTGATTTGTGGGAAAGTGCCTGGCAATATTCACACGTATCTTGGGGCGTCAGGGAACAACACTCTTAGACACTCAGTCTCATCGGAGGGGCACTTAGTTTTATCTAGTCTTCAGAAAGAGGACTTTTGTTTTTACTACCAGTGAGTTTTGGATGCTTTTGCTGTTCGACCATGGATGAGCTGTATAATTTCAACACCACCCCGTTGTACACGGCGTCTACTGAGGAAGAAAAGGAAATATATGGACATGACGATAATGTACGTACGATAGTAATATCCATCATTTTCGTTGTAACCGTCATCGGTAACGTTTTAGTACTCTCGTGGTTATTCGTGCACCGCCGAGAGCGCACGAGAATCCACGTGTACATGACATTTTTGGCACTTTCCGATCTCATGGTCGCCCTGATACCGCTTATGTGTTCACTGATCATGACGCTCAAGTCGAACGTGTGGAGTAGCACCGATGCCGCGTGCCGTGTACGTATGCTTCTGGAAAGCATGGCCCTTATGGCATCCAGTAACATGGTGGTGGCCATCTCGGTGGACCGGTACCACTCTGTCATGTTCCCCCTAAGAAGACAACTATCTGAGTGGAAAGTGATTCCCGTGGCCTATACCATGGCTCTGCTGCTGTCCCTACCGCAACTCCACGTATTTCGAAAGGACAGCGTCAACGGCACTTACCGCTGCAAGACGATCTTCAAAACAGGTCATGACCCCTACCGCCAGGCATACTTGGCCTACATCGCCGTTGTCGTATTTATTGTGCCGTTCTTCATTATAAGCGGCGCCTATCTGTGCATAGTGGCTAAACTCTACAGCGATGGCAAGAACTTGTTTCAAAGTAACTGGAAGAAGTCCACCCGGTGGAGGACACTGAAGATGACCTTCGTGATCATCGGCGCCTACGTCGTTTGCAATCTACCCTATTTTACAATAGAGCTAATCAGGGCGGTGGCGGGGACATCGGTTAATATTGTAGCGTACAGCATCCTGAGTGTCTTCGCGCCGTGCAGCAGCGCGTCCAACCCGTACACATTCCTTTTCTTTAACGCCTGCAGGACTAAGAGGAACCGAAAACAGGGCCAGGGAACAACAACACAGACTGCCGTTCTGGAACAGTCCACATCCCCGAGGTGTAGCCGGGATGCCCGGCCAGGTGACTGCGCCTACAAGCCCTCCAAATCGCCTGTTAAGACTGCTATATGACAACAACAGCCCAGGTCGCGCTCACCTGTTGCCGATATTATAGAAATGGAACAAAGAGCGAGTACGTTGTCGAGCTGAGAGTTCAGTTTTTACTGATTCCAGGGGTAGGCCCTATTTTAAAGAAAGAAATGGAAGATCATTGTAATATATAACAATTTTGTCTTGTGATAATCTGTTTTTGAGATTTCCCTGAATTATTCATTAACAATCATTACCAAGGACATTAATGGCCTTTGGATAGAAGTCTTAAACTCTTGAATCAGAACTTCGGAAAATCATTTGATTATTAGTGGTATAATAATGATGCTTATCATTACGATATTGTACTGTGCACGTAATTTAACTTCACAGAGTTTAAAGGTGTTTGTTCTAGGTACAAAATGTTATGTATAGTATACTGAAAATAACTGGATAGTTTGCGTTATTGTAACTCCTATCTTTCGGAATGAATTTAAAGGTTGGAAATATCTAAAAACTATAGAATGTTTCCATGAGGAAGTAGCGAGGTAAAGAATGCCACAAATATTGTTTGGCCATCACGACGTGTTTTCAGTAGTCTTTTTGCAACACGTTTTGGTAAACCGACACTTGTTCGTAAAGCAATTAGCGCACAATCATAAAACTCTCTGGTTACACACTGCTCTTGCAAAGTGCCTGGGCGTCAGTAATTTGTTTTATACTGACGAATGGGATGTCGAACCAAGTTGAACGCGACAAGGTAGCGTTTTGCAACCCTGAAATTTAAAAGAAACTCAAAAATAATTCATAAAGGAACGGAATAATATTTTTTAAAAAAGAAAGAAAAAAACAAGTAATACCAACTGAACCTGCGCATAGAGAATTGAGTTTCCCAGTCTGCTGTGCTGTTTTGAAATTCAGCATCAGAGTATGTCATGGATTATTGTAATATTTATAGGATCCCGACTGTGTATTTGGTCAGTATTATACGCCGTGTCCGAATCAAGCGACTTCGGCTACGGCTACGGCTGAGGCCAATGGCTACAGCTGCAGCATTGAAGAATAGGCATATTCAGTGAGCTAGCCACAGCCGCTGTCGAAGCCATCAACTCGGAGATTGTTCATAGCTCGTATAATGTCCATTTATTGAAACACTGTGTTGAGTCTATACTTGTAATATACAACCCTATTGTGCAGTCAGAAGCACAACGAAATCTAACCGCGAGTGTAGATTATTACTACGGCACTGTTGTCATTTTTTTATTCTATTATTTTCTGATTCTCGGACTGCATCGCTTAGAACCGCACGGGCAAACCAAACTTGGTGTCAGCCTACTTAAATAAGTGTCGAATCAATTTTAGACGTACCGATAGCATTCTTCATCGGGTTTGTAACGGAAAGAGTTCTACGATTTCAATCGAAAACGTACTCAGTTTGCGGCCTTGTAGAGTAAACCTTTCTGCTGAATACTAAAACATCCATCTGTTTAGTTTACGGAAAGAATATCCTTCTTGGACGAGATTGTAAGCGATCTGTTCTTGTATACATAAGTTTGACATATTTGACTGTCAATTTTAGATAGACAGTATAGGTATAAAGCAAACGGCCAATGTCGTTTAAACGCGTGGGCGTTGGAGTACGGGTGAGTAAACGAGCCTTAAAACTGTCCGCACAGGACCGACCCGTGTCTCCAGACCTGGGTTTGCGCGTCCCCCTTTTTTGTTATCGTGATGTGTAACTCTTCTTTACATGTGACGTTTCCCTCGAGGGTAGAGAACGTGGGCACTCCTCCCCCGCAGCATGCATCTTAACCAACTAGCCTTTCATCTCTTAACTTTTTAAATTATCTTTGTGCCGTAGGGGGAAATGTAATTACATGTACATACGGGGGTGACATGTGCTTCGTTTTGTGTGTCAGATCCACGCCCTCTCATGGGGTTAGAAAGTGGAAAATATGTAAATGTATGACGTGTTTTATGACGAACATTCGGATTTTATTATTCATTTCATACATTGGAGAGCTCGATAATTTGTATCGTTTTCCAAATTCACGGTGATCATTAATATTGTGTACTTTGTGAGGTATTCTATTTGAAGGATATACCATTTTTGGGAAAACATAAACAAGTACAAAACATCACTTTGGTAACATGAGAGGTCAGAGACTTGTCTTAATTTTGACAAGGATAGAATGGTATTAATTTTCCCTAGACATAGATTCGACTGACGTGCCAGGTGAAACCGGAGAGAGATGTCCTAACTTGCTGCCGGAGTGCAGATAGCACTATTCAGAGCAACTTTGCTGATTTTCTTGTAAAACGGCAAAGAAATCAACTGAAGCATTCACAGGGCGATTCTCTATAGAAAATGCAAGTGTTGATTTATGGTGTCATTACATGTTACTGTTTGAAATCAAAGTCACTCAGAAGTGTGGAGTCCATCACACGCTGTTAAAAAATGGGCGGGAAGTCCAAATTATGACCTACATCTTACGTGAAAATGACGTCATAATTTAGTTAGACTGTAAGTGAAAGTGACATGGACGTATACGTCTGACCGTACTACCAAGACGGATGATAAAATTTTAACAAGAGAAAAAGTTAACGACAAAAACTACGTCACAATCAAAGTTTGAGATACATTCGTTAAAGACAGTGACTGACTTATGCAACAAACATAAGACATGAAACGGAATTGTTTGTGGGTAGATTGAGAGGGTAAATTGGGTAAAAATCGGTTGGGGGGAGGACGACTGACGGACGGACAGACAGTGACCCATGAACAGCTTTAAATACTTGGTAATCTCTATACCTCGCTTGTTCTGAACCACTTATGGTGCATGTCTCAAAGCTATGGACAAATCAGAGAAGCTCCTTCATTGGCGTTTACACCCCCGCAGCAATGGCCACCGCACGCGCGCGTAAACGCGCACGCACTGTGAATCATCCATGCTGATTGCTAGATATGCGCGCTGACGCGCTATTGTCATTCGTGCACGCGTGCGGCGGCCATAGCTGCGGTGGTGTAAAACACCATAAACGAGCGCTGCACTAGCACGCGCTCCACTCTTTAGCGCTGTAGCCAATGTACTGCATATCTTATTTGAAGGATTTACTGGTATGTAAACTTACACTTCGAAAGAATCGGGAAGATCTATCGAATCAGTATCAATTTGAATTAAACTTTAATTGAAGCTGTGATCAGAAGATTATTCATCATAGGTGTGGATTTACTATAAGCTTTAAATACTCGTTTAAAAAATTAAAAATCTTTTGCGATTATTATTCATAAAACACATGCTTTGCTCTCTTGTTCACAATAATTTGAATGAACAGTTTTCAGGGATGGTTTTGATTTCATTAAGGATAAAAAAAAATACAAAATGTTTATTATTAAATGTACATTATATTTAGATTCTTATAAATATTTGGATGCATTTCAGGAAGAAAAAAAATACTTTAACACTGCCGGGTTTGGGAGGCCTTCCGAATTGCTGAAACTCTTGTCCTTTGCATCAAATTTTGACGTCTCAAGTTCTGAGTATACCATCTTGGCTGCTTTAGCATTGTCGAGAGAACGTCCTCAGGGAAGTGAACCCCTATGCTTACTCTACATGAAAGTTTGATTGATCTTCGATCGATCAAAGAGCTTGTGCGATAACGATCGTTTGCCATCTTAGATCCCTTGATACCCACGTACTTTCTTGGGAGGTTCGATCAGAGCATACCCTCCGCGTCTCACGTACAAGGCTCGTTGACACCGTGGTCCCCATGGCAATATCATGTTACAGGCCGTCAAAAACTGAAAATAATTCAATATTATTACTAAAGGAGTAAATTAAGTACCGCTCTTCTTTTGGAAGCTTAACGAGCTCTTCTTTTGAGTGTTTAAAACTATTTGTAATGGATGGAGGAATGGCGGCATCTAGACAGAGCCCAGATTCTAAATGCAGTCCAAAACCTGTACCTAAAATGTAGCCCGGGATCCAAATGTAGCCCCGACACTGCACCTAAATGTGGCCCTGATACTACACTTTATGTAGCCCCGATATTGCAGCAAAATGTTACCCAAACCTAAATGTAGCCCCAACCGTGCACCGTAACGTCGTCAGGGCCGCATTCAGGTACAAAAAAAACGGGGCTACATAAATGCCCCAGACTACATTTTACGTACAGTGTTTGGGATTCAGTTTGGTTCGGGCTACATGACGGGCTACATGCAGGTGCCGCGCAGAGGGGTGACGGGTGAGCCTCAAGTAGAGCCAGGGCATAAGACCTTTACTATGTTGCCACCATCGTTGTCATCCTGTTCACGTCGTGCAATAGTAACAATGAACACTTTCATTCCAAAAAAAGAGATCAGACTGGCCTGCATCTTAACACCCAGTTGGGTTACACTTATAACTAAGACATTGAACGAAAAACTAAGATGGCTGCTTTATAATAAAGGTCTACGATCACTTACTTTCTGAGTCCGGGCAAATTTGGAAGACCCATTATAATAAACTGTACATCGTGTTTCTTGTTATGTCTATATACTTGCATTGTATAAAAAAAAGATGTGAGACCACTGTACATACAGGAATAAACCTTTGTTTGATTGATTCAGTCACGTTTGACATTTTGGGGTGTGTTTATTGCCCTCTTTACGGAGGGAGTAATCGTGTGAGTTCATCAATTATAGTCCGCCATTATCCGTTCCGGGTCTTATCACTTGAGTGATTCAATCTATTAACGAGATTGTAGTTCGCGAAAAATGTGCGTGAAAGTGGCACGTGCCATCAATTTCGACGAGTTTAGTCACCTGATTGTGTGGAGCCGCCGAGATTACCAGGTTCCCATTAAAGAAATGATACGTCATCGTTTTTTTTTATTATTCGATCCCATCATAATTAATCCTAAATGTAATTAGATTGGGTAGTCACATTTGTGAATCACAGTTTTTTATTAATTTTTTTTTATGATCTATTTTTTTATTTTGTATTAATTATTTATTTCCTTCCACAATGAGAGTGCGTTTTTAATTGCTATCAAAATGAAAATAAATTATTGTGGGACAACTTCTTGCAAACGGCAATAATTATTCAAACTGAAAAGTTTCATTGGATATCCGGTACTAATATATAACACTACTTTCAGCTTATTTACTTTTTATTTTTTAATACCGGTACAATCATGTTCCATCCCTTTAAACACAGGCGGAGGGCTAGGGTGTGATTTTTTGTTTCATCTATCCAATGTTGTATGTGTCGTCACCCCGCAAGCCGCAAGTACAACCAGGTGTAATGAAATTGAAGTACACACCTTGAATTCGGATTGAGTTTGACACCATCTACATGGAATATAATTATTGTCATCGAGTTGAAGAGGTTCAAACTCTTTTTCAAAGTACATCACCCTTCCAGGAAGATTTTATTCATTGCATTCATCTCTTGAAGACAAGCAGAGCATACTGATCGAAACATCGAGTTGTCAAACCACCGCATTCGAGTTCAAATCTCATTTTTTTTTTTCAAAAACCTTTTCCGGGTCAACCTGACCCAAAAATGGGTCATGACCCCTGGGATTCAGAATCCGGGTCAAATCTGACCCGGGAGTTTTTCTAGTGTATTTCTTCGACGTTGACAGTATTTCAACCGGATTTATTTCTCACGGGGAATGGTCTCGGTATGAACTCTAATTAGTCATCGTAGAGATTGGAGACCAAAAAAAAACATGACAAGATGCATATTGTTTTATAAAAACCAATTATATGTTTTCCTGAACATCAGTCGAAGGATGTTTTCGTTTAATTTGGAGACACCAAATATTATTAATAAACACAATCGTACTGATTTATATCTTGTACCATGCACAAAGTAGCAAATAATGATTATTTAATGACGTCTGCGTGAAGTAGTTTAAGCGGCTATATACAAATACTGGATGCATATGAGTGTATTGTCGCAGAATACAATCAGGAGGTGAAATCTGGACTGTCCCATTTTACGGGACGAATCTGAGTAAAATGAAAAAGCCAGACTTCACCGGGTGATTGTATTCTGCGACAATACACGAACTAAATGCATTCAGTACTTGCTTTATATAACTCACAAGTAGATCCTTGTCATAAGAATGTTTTCACAATGAACACAAAATAGATTTGGTTCGTCGTCCACCCCGCACTCTGAAAATTCTAATCACCCCTTCTAAACAACGTGGACGACTCCATGTAGGCACCAACCTTGTCCGCCGTGACAGAAACTTGTCTCGTTTGGACGAACGGGCGGAATGGGGACGGGCGCTGCGAATTATGCGTCGAAAATCCATGTTCGACGTCCTATAATTATCCATATACGACGTTCCAACCATCATGACGGGACGATGGGCCAAACGATCCATGCATTTACGACAGTAACACGTGACGAGTGTTCCACCAATCAAATGACAAGTATCTGTGTGTGTGTGGTTTAACACTCGACTCAAATGAAAACCTGACTTGGTTGGGACCCTCAGTTTTCAAGACCAGACCGCGATGTAACTGGAAGCCCAGTTAAACCGGCTTACTCGGGCTCATATGACATGACCGCTCTTCCACAGCATACTAAGTTACCCGTAACATTTTGAGGCGGGTACACGTCACTTAACCCGAACACCAATGCAGCAATCTCTGAACAAACACGATCTCAAAACAACTGCTTCGCTTTCGGTAAATTTGATTTAACCATTCGAAAAAAAGCAAAGCGTGACAGCTGATTATGACGAAAGTGTACACCGTCACATCAAGTTTGGAGATGAGAATAGAATGGCAACCTTGTTATTTTATTGACATACCGTCAAGAGAAAACAAATATTAGCAATCTCTTCCGGTTAACATATGCAGCGCAAGAAGCACACGGGAAATTTCAGACACGAAAAAACATGTGAAACCCTGAACAAAATTTGGTCTAGTTTTTAAAATTTCTTTCTTGTTTTAGTAACTTTCCTTTAAACAATGGCATCTTTGACAAAATGTAGTCGTCGGAATCGTTTCTTTTATTAGAAAACGCTTATTAAACTTTACATCAACATAAATATGACAAAACCACTAGTGTCCAATACTGTCGTTGTTCAGGTATGGAGTTCGGTCAGCCACCCTCTCGATCCTGGGGGGTCATCTTTTACGGGATAATGCGAACCCACGTCAATAACTGTCACGGTGATTTCCTGGGATTGTTCGTTGTCACGTTTTCCGGTTCAGGACACTGATTTCCTTACACACTTCTTGTTTCTGCGTGTATTATCATCTGGAGGCCTCCAGGGACGCGAGAAACATCCTGCTTTTTTGCAAAAAAATTGCTTTTATCAAGGTCCAATCGTGTTCTAAAAACATTTCGCTTCCTATAACGCATAACTCCTTTGTGTTATGTCTCCATTTTTACTCCATCCGCGAATACCACTTTAACTCAGCTTGCTCACATTCATCAAAATAATGCAACAAAATATAAAAGCAGATTACTTCAAGGGAAGGTCACCGAGAAATTAATTTCCCTGAAGCGTAAGTTCCTTTTGTTCGTTAGCCTTCGACATGGTGAAGTTTTTGAGGTGAAAAGGAAAGTCAGTCACAAGTAGTGACTTTTTTTTTACATTAAGGAAAATGGTCGGCCCTATCCGGTTTGTGAAGAAAACACTTAATACACGTACTGAATGCAAGTGGCCTAAAAACAGAACTTGCAGAACTTTCAGACCTTGAAGCTTTTGTTCCGTAGTTGGAAACTGAATGAGACTCTAAGGCCATGTCTGAATTAGCGGATACGGCTTCGGCTACGATTGTTGCTAAGGGCGTTGCTATGGATGAACACTATGTTACGGCGATCCAGCCGTAGCCGTAGCCGTAGCCGCCAATTCGGACACGGCCAAAGATACAATCAGCACATCCTTAACAATAGGAAATCTATGTTAGTGTTGTAAATCACACATAGCGATAGTTGAATTACCAAGCTGCGTCCAATTTCATACAGCTGCCCAAGCACAAAAACAAAACTAAGAAATAAAACAAATGTGGCTTTATCAAAATAAGGTAGCCAGCCAAAATGCCATGTCACAGCTAACATATGTGACTGGTATCCTGCTTCTTTTTGCTAACAGCAGAAAATTTGCAAGCAAGATTTTTTTGCTGAACCAGTTTTATAAAAATTGGGTCATGGTGTGCTGCAATCTGAAACTTATGTCGATCCTCCACATTGCAAAGCTTTACATTTTTACATTTAATGTGTCTTTTCAATTTGCTCAAAAATTTAAGACGTTGTGGTTTCCTCCTAGAAGAGCAAACTCTTCAAAACTGACATGCTATTTCCATTACATGCCTAGTCAGTTTCAAAAGGAAATAATAATAAGTTCCCTTGGGATGTGTATTTAAATAACATTAATGATATTGAGCTTTCAATTTATAGATATTATATCATAATAATTACGATGTTTTTGCCTGTACTATCCTTGAGAATTTTTTTTTATTATTAAATACTTGAAGGTATTTTAGTTCTTTCGAAACTGATCCCAAATATCTCACGTAAGACCCCAGCTCAACATTGTTAAACTGTCTGTAAATGCTTCCATTCTCTGCACAAATCAAAATATTTGTAACAAAACCAACCTGTGAACAAAAATGTCAGCTCATTTCGCTGTTTTCTTTGCGAGAAAACGGTAAAAATGCGATCAGCATTTTGGTACGCATTCCTATAGGCAGAGTTTTCGTCTCACTGAGACGAAAACTAATTGTTGATCTTATTTCATTTATTATTCAAAAACGATAACACTTCAGGCAGAAATATTTCATGGAAAGTTTTCTACCATCATTATCTTTATACCATGTAAGGTATATATGTCAATCTGTGAACATTTTATGTTGAGCTGGGGCTTTAAAGCCATGTTGTCAAACATCTCCTTCGGGAAAACCATCGATCTACCCAATAGTGACAGAAATCGATCCCACACACCTGTAAGTTATATATATGTTGTCACAAAAACTAAACATACACAAATCGATTCATAAATGACAAATAGCAGTCGTAAGAACACTGTGCCACTTCTGGCTTGTCAATATTTGATCTATTACAACGAGTGTACCTGAGTGAATAGGGTCAATGTTTGTCTTCATGGTAATTTTTATAAAAAACTTGCTTCGGTTACGGCTTAGAGCAAGATCAATGGGTCAGGACCTTTAGGACAGTATGGACAATCAGGTTTGTAAACCCATTAAAGCACGCGGACAACAATGGTAATTGTCAAAGACCAAAAAACAACAACATTTACATGAAACAACAAACCTGTGAAAGTTTAAGCTCAATCGACCGATTGAGCTTAACCTTTCACAGGTTTGTTGTTTCATGTAAATGTTGGTTTTTTTGGTCTCGGAGTCAAGAAAAAAACACTCCCTCATAGACTAATCGAGGCACACGCACTGTGAATCCTCCACGCTGATTGGTGTATATGTGTGCTGACGCGCGTGTCGTGTCACGCGCGCGTGCGGGGGCCATGACTAAAACACCATCGACGAGCTCTGCTCGGACTGGTGTGTAGACCTAATGTTTTCACTGCTTTTAAACATCGGGTTTTGTACTAGCGACGACCAAAACCGTTTTCTCAAAACCGTAAGCATTTCAAGCAAAAGTATTTTAAAGGAGTTTTTCATGCATCATTACCATATTTATACCATGTAAGTTCAAATGTGTGCAAATCCGTGAAAATTTATATTATTTTCAATCTAATCAATACTGCGCACACACCCTTTACAACCAATGTGAGCAAATCGTTGCTGGAAGGGTAAACTAGTTTGGTCCTTTTATATGGAAATGGAAATTCGAATTTCATTTGTCAGCATGCAATACAGGGAGCCTGGCCAAGATGGCGACCACATGGTCAAGGTTAATCGGCAAACTTCAAATTGATTGTCTTTGGCTAAGCTATGACGATGCAGTGGCGATATTTAACATGAATATAACCGTAGCCATAATCCAGAGCCGGGACTGACACACAACTAACAGCTCAAACATAACCGAGATCAAAAAGGTTACTACAATTATCACAAAAAACGTCAAAAACTCACAAGAATGGGTCGTGGATACCTACCTGGGATCATGGTAATGTACCATACCGAATTGCAAAGAGGACCACTTTTTGTTTTTGTTTAAAAAATGCTAGCTCAGTTTGTCGTCTTATCCGGAAGTGTGAACACTTCGTCGTGTGCATGAAGAAGGACGTAACGAAAGTGTGACCGGCAAAAGGTCGTAAGCAATTATTACTGTCCAAAATTGTGTTTCAAGAAAACTGAGTGTGAAAGTTTGGTCGTTTTTCTGCTTTTTGTAAGTCATTCAGGAGAGTAAAAATACCATATAGGAATGGAAAAACATGTCAGTTGCGTCCTACTTTTTTTACGAGCCTTGACCATATGTTGGGGCAAAACGTTTTAATTTGCCTGCCCGGGAAACGGTTGTACAACCTTAAGACGTTCTTTCGACCACACAACGATCTCATCTCAAATGTTCAAACGTTCACATGTTGACTTGTAATGTTTTTGTTTCCAACCAGATGATTCAAATGAATGTACTCTCCCCAAAACCCAATATTGTAAGCTAATCTTTCATTAGTAACGCAAGCGTAAAAATGTCAAAAGACGAAATGTCACCGACTCGCCTTCCCTTCTCAAAAATCCCTGCCATCTTATTTATTATTAGTCTTTTTATTTAATTTATTTTATTTTATTTTATTTTTTAGGCATGTGTCATTGACAAGTCAGTGAATGCCGTTACCGGTTGGCTGATGCATACTAACACAATGACTTTTCAATCAAAAAAACTTTGTCCAAGTTTTCAACCTGGCTGAACCGATTCATCGTCGAGGCTTCTTTGTCCTATTTGTGCATGCAGAGCATCTGCAGACTTGATGGGGGGAAAAAAAAGGATCCTGGCCGAATCAAACAGAAACCAAAATCGATGGGGCGCCTTGCCTCTCGCGCTTGCTGTCAGCCGGGGAATATAGACCTGGATGACGGTGTAGTATCAGGCGGATGATCTGGTGCTGTGGTGCAGACTACCAATATCCAATCAAGCGGTCAGGCGGACACGCGTAGCGGACCGTGTTAAAGGTAGACCTGTAGCAGTCAACGACTTGATGATCTCTAATATCAGCTGGAGAGGCAACATACATGTACAACATACAACTCTTTGCTGTTTCATTAAAATATCCATGTACATTCATGTGAGTGGAGGGGGATATTCGCAAATGGATTGTTTTGTTTCCATTATTTGTGTTCCTCTGTTTCCACAGCATAATATCTACATAAATGGGTAAAACAACAATGACAATGCAAAGCTAGACGATATCAGCGTCATTCTAAATATCGCCAATGTATTCATCAATGAATCGTCTAGTGTGTAACTTAGAACGTGTTTGTAAGATTGTGTTGAACTGTAATTTACACCATAAATTTGATTCCATAAACCGACAGTAGGCCTACGTGGACGTCAACATGATAATTTGCTATTGTCATTGCCATATGACCATTGCCTTGTTTGAAGTACGTGAACCATTTTACAAGTGAGTTTCCTTCATTCTGCACATCAACCAACCACATAAGATGCGTTGTCAAACTTTTGGAAAACCTACAAGGTAAACCTGCCTGACATAATTGCCCTTAACAAAGGTTTTGTATATTAAATATGCAAGTTATAGATCATTAATTTATAGCCAATAAACGAAGCCGTTTACTTCTCCTGCCATCCCACCACGCGTAAATACCCATCACCATGGGCGGATCCTTAATATATTTAGGGGGTGGCTTAGAATAAAGAATGGTGTTTAAAGTACTACAGATTACAATGAAATAATCAAAGGGTGTGAAAAGCAACTTCCACAGGGCCCCGGAAAATTGTCAATTCTAGAGGCTCTTTGGTGCAATCTGAGGCTGTCTCCCCCCCCCTTTTTTACTATTTTAGGGGGGCAATATGGTCCCTTATCCCCCACCCACCCCCCGATCCACCAATGAGCCCCCTCCTGACTAATAGCAGTCGCACTATACATTATATTTGTTTACAATATGGATTCATAGTCAGCAACGAGTGTCGCATCTAGAGTCTAGTAATTGAGAGAAATTCCAAGATGACTTCACATAAACATGAAAGAGACAGTACATAATCGTGGCTTAATAGGAAGCCGACCCCTTAAAAAGCATCTGGTTAAATCGCCAGGGGGGTATTTTAACGGATGCCAGTGGATAACACGTGCATGCATCGCGTATTCAAATGTTAAATTGTAACGACATGCTATTGTCACCCACAGTACTGAAGATTTTTACATTGTATTAGTGTGTCTTCATTTGAAATGTCTTTGTGACAACTCAAACTTGGCATCGTGGATGATGGTACCGATATGGCTTCCGTTTTATCCGAGTCAATCCGCAAGATGTATTCTTCAAGGAATCGTAAACCCTAGCGACACCCAACTTCCCAAACAATCGGTGCAAGCATGCTGGGGACAATTTTTTACAATTCCTAATTATTTTGGAATGTCAAACCTTTTTTCTTAAAGATCTAGCGTCAAGACCGATGCAGTATGAAGATCTCTATGCTAAGGCATATTGATCAGTCAGTCTTATCAGTCCATTTTGCCTTAAGTTCACATTTTCAGTTTATAATTTAATGTAAACTGCTCGCCTCCAAAATGTGTGTTGCCATAACGCTGATAGATGATGCCGTTAGATGCACACCTGCCGTTTGCCTCAATGTGTCATGTAAAAATAGTACTTTGGGTTAGAACTGATGGCACGCACTCGATGTTCAGTGTTGATTTTTCCACTTACATATATTAGTTCGTCTCGTTCACCCTCCAGACACTCTAAAACCATTTTGATAACATGAATGTGGGTGTTTTCAGTCGGTGCAGGCGATCAATCTTGTTGATTTAATTGAAGTCTTGTATGTAAATGTTGTTTGAAATATTAGAGTCAGCCTACGCACTTGATAGCGGAAACGTTAACAAACTTATGGACTTCAAAAGTATTATAAGTGTGCCTACAAAATGTAACGAACAGGATTTTTTTTAATTCGATCTACAGCGAACTATTCTTGGAAATAATCTAATTTGTTCAGAACCTGAAGTAGAAAACTCTTTCAACATTCCTCCTCCAACCTTTGGTTAAGCTTTGTGCTTGAAAGTTCAAGTGTAAATTCTTAAAGAGGATCGTAGAGAATAAGGCAAGGCGAAATAATGTGATGTTTGAGGTACAGATTATGTAACAGTTACAACTCTAAGACAGACACAAATTGTAGCTTCGAATATGGAATAAGTATGCACTTTTGGAAGACTATTCCGAGTGCACACCTTTTAGTTAAGTTCCATCTTACGAAACAGGTCTTTTGCAAAGAATTCATGGATCATTATTCGCTAGAAGTAGGATTCAGTTTTTTCTTGTAAATTTTTCTCTCAGTGATTGCATCAGATCTTACAAAGAACTCTCTCTTTCTCTCTCTCCCACTCTGAGCATTGAAACATCTCGTATATCGGTTAACTCACCATTACAAATCGGGACAGTAGGTACTTTGATTTTGACTTGCTGGTGTGCCTGTATTTGATAGTAATCTAATGAACCTGCCTTGGATATGGAAATTATTATGAAGATTCCTCAGAAATGACCATCAATGGAACGGGGTTAAGGTTTTGACCGGGAGTTTGGTTTCGTCGGAAATGGGTGACGTACGGTCGCTAACGCGATTATTCTACCCCAGCACTTACGATTGCATCTACCTGATAGGTGACTTAAAAAAAAAAAAAAAGTGTCTCCAGTTGTTTCCTTCTCGCTTAAATTCTCATATACAGCCTGCGGGTATCTGTTTAATCATGAAATGCGGTAAAACAAATTAAAAGGCATTAAGGTAAGGTTGTGTTAACAGCTTACCGGTTGCAAATTGCCGTGTTGTTATTGCATTTGCAAGCGTGCTTTTAACGCGAGTAAAAAAAAAATCAATGTAAACCATGCGTAAATCGGTGGAGGTGGAATTTCAATACACAAGAACCCGTGGTGTTTCAGCTGACTTGCTGGCCGACCGACATCTACAATTGATGCGAACACCTTCTGCTTTTTGTAATCACAGTCTATTCCAATCAGAGTTAATTGTACATAATTATACAAACGAAAGGTAAACCGCTACTACTGGTGTTTCTTCCCTGGTCTTTTTTTCTTTTCTTTTTTCCTTATTTTTTTTTTTATTAAATAAGGTACAGTTTTGGTCACTAATTTTAAAGATCAAACTGCTGCAACCAGTACATATGAATCTATCTAACGCACAGCGTCGATATTTCTTTCACTTGGCAAAATTGCTGTTAATTACATGTCCACTTCTTTCAAATCAATATAAAGTACAACCTGATATAGTTAACCAGTTGGTGTGCTCATTCATTTTGAATCATGTGCTCACTCGTTGTTCGTGTGCTCACTCATTTTTTGAATCACTCATTTTGAATCATTCGTTTTGAGTCACTCATTTTGAATCACTCATTTTGAATCAATTATTTTGAATCACTCGTTTAGAATCACTGACTATGAATCACTCAGTTTGAATCAACCCTTTTGAATCACTCAGTTTGAATCAACCTTTGTGAATCACTCATTTCGAATCACTCATTGTGAATCACTCATTTTGAATCACTCAGTTTGAATCACTCATTTTGAATCACTCAGTTTGAATCACTCATTTTGAATCACTCCTTTTGAATTATTCATTTTGAATCACTCATTTTGAATCACTCCTTTTGAATTATTCATTTTGAATCACTCATTTTGAATCACCCCTGTGGTGGATTCACCGCAAAAAAAGACATAAAGAATTTATTGAATCTGTACAGCGCAGAGCCAGTAGGTTGATACTGCGGCACAGATATATGTAACAGCCTTACCAGGAAAGACCAAAGACTTTTGGACTTATTTTTTCTCTTTGGGCCCAAACTGCTTTTTCAGGTGTGTTAGGGTATGGCATTTGCAATTCCGGATTTAACCACTCGCTCATTTTAAATACAGGAAAGCTGCAGCATCGGTAATGCTTACAAAATGTAATTCTAAGAGCTAAAAATGGTAGGGCTGTGTCATGTCGGCAGTAATTTCTCAAGGTGGAGCATATTCGGCCTTTTTAAATTTCCCGAAGGTTAACAAAAAGGATTACCCCAGATACGAACAATCTTGTTGCGAATGCCTTTGAGAGGAAACATGCGACAGACTGTAATTTGACCATGGAAACGATTTGGTGACCCAGATTACATGGGTTTCCAAATCGTTTCCTTAGTCTCAGCGTTATATTTCTTTTGTTTCAGTCAATGCATTAGCAATCGAAGGATATGTTTAGACGCCGAATGTTTCATTTTATTGCTCAAAAAGATTGTTTAATAAAACAAGGTTTTCTTCACTTTCTCTTCATTAAGACTATATTAGTCCTAAATGAAGGTTGCAGCAATCGGGCGTAGCGACTTCGGTTTTGTATATTCAACTATCCATTAATATTCATTGAATGACATATAATCTTTCTTCGGACAGAACAAAACAATAGGAAAATATTGACAGAGTCAAATTTTAACTCAATCTAACTTACTGGACACACAAACAACGGTACAAGATTCCGATGTCCTCGCCTCCATACTGTTAACCTCAAACACAAAACACCGAGCACTCTACTGCACTGAACTCAAGCTCTGGTGGTTACAGTCATCGGGGTGTGGGTTGGAATCCCGGTCATGACGATTGTGTCCTCGATGCTTTCATGTAATTGCTTCTCTTCACACAGGAGTATAAAAGGGTATATCTGCGGGGTAAGATGTTGAAACTGTGTTTGAGAAAGCATTCGGAGCGCCATGGCATTCCAGGGCTGTATATACTCCCCAGGGAGCTGGGAAAGTTATTGTTATTGAATTGTTATTGGCCCAAATGACCCGGGCACTAATGTAAAGCGCATCGATACGTTATTGTAAAATGCCATGTATAGAACTAGTTATTATAAGTATTGTCTCTCAAGGCATTATGGGGGGACCTTCTTTGTTCCTTCATAGTGTTACTGCCTCCTCTAGTTACAAATCTCTGAAGTGACCACTATTGCTTTTGTACACGACTGCATTCCTTTCGAACAAAGATACGGTGAGTTTTTCTTTAGGATCTTTTAAAAAAATGTTATCAAATGGTACAGTACTACAAGTGCACAGTGTTCGTTCTTCTCAAAGAAAAGAAATAGTCTCATGTCTATAATATAAATCAAGCTAGTTCAAAGAATAAACAAGGCCACTTCTAGTTTAGGTAAAATATTGTCAGGTAAAAGTTGCAACCATGCACGGTGGAAACATATACTAATGAAAAACTAACGCCATGTGATAACGATCTCTTATAAAGATGGGCTCCAAGGTCGAGTTCGGCACTGCGATGCGCTCATTTTCCAATAGATGGAGTCCTTGTGAAAGTGGAGGGAAATTACAAGTCTCTTACCTCACGTTAAAACTGTATAAAATGATATTGTATTGAATATACCCTTATAGTTTGAATCTTGTCAACATACTAAAACATCCAATGACGCCACATTTCAACCGTATGGGTCTCTGTACATTTCTGTACAGGAACTTCTGTAGTTTATTCCTGAACTCTGATGATATTCAGTCAAAACAGCATTGAATTTGACTTGTTGACTAAAGCAAAAGTTCCTCCTTGGTACGCACAGACCCAATTGCTGTGGGCATCCAATTATTAGTATCATTATCATTATATATTTCTGGTAATGAAACCAAGGATGCCTCATAAGTGAACTTACTCACTGTAGCTTTCAAGCCTGAGGAAACCTGTAGATAAGGGTGCTTGCCATGTGAACCAGAAACACCGGGGTAACCCCCTACTCTTCCACGATAAGTCTTCGGGGTTCTTTTACGTGCACTACCTATCCTAGTACACGGGACCTGCGGCTTGATGTCCCATCCGAAGGACAAAGCAATTATGGTAAAGTTGCTAAAAGTGCCGCGACCGGGATTCGAACCCACACTCTGCTGCCAACAACACCAGAACTTGAGTCCAGTGATCTTAACCGCTCGGCCACGACACTCCACATGATGTCATGTTTCAAAATTTCGCTCTGAAAGAGTATCAATTAAAATGAGATTTTACAACATTATAACGTGAGGTTAAAGACCTATTATTTTTTCCACTTACATAAAGACTTTATCTGTTAGATAATGGGTGCATCACAGACTTGGAAAAAGGCGGCTTTTACTCAATGTTTCGACTGGTGTTCTGGTTGTCCTCTGGAGAATCCATACTATTAAGCCGTAACGCTGCCCTGGGGTGCGCCATCTTGGAATCAGGAGAGTGCCATCTTGTTGGTGTTGCTTATCTTCCAACATTCCAGAAGGAACGCCGAAATAATATGATTGAAAGTGGGAAGTTAAATCTGCGGTTACAATTGGCTACGTGATGGCCACCTGTTTGAGGAAGAAGAGAACTGTACACTTACACTTTTGGACCTTCTGGAACAGCTACTGACCTGGAAGCTCTCTGAAGTCGCTCAAAAGACATCGCTGATAAAATGATCAAGGTGCCTCAGCGGTATGATCGAGGATAATTCGTAAGAATAGTCAATTGACAACATTTTCCATAACGACCAAACCTCGCAAAGCTTCAAGGTTTGAGCGAAGAAGTGCTGGGCAATCAGCTTACGCTTCATCATTGACTGGGAGGTGATGCAGGCGACAGTAATCACTTTGACGACAGTGAAAACCACACGCAGCTCATTGCCCAATTTCACGTATAAAACATATTTTAGTCGGCACTGTTTGTACGTTTTTTTGTCGACATCGCCATATTGACTGACAATGTCGCAGTTGAAATGGTTATATTGAGTTAATAGCACTGTTTTTACCGTGTGTTTTGTTTTGTTTTGTTTTGTTGTTGTGGCTCTTCTTCTTCTTCTTCTTCTTCTTCTTCTTCTTCTTCTTCTTCTTCTTCTTCTTCTTTTCCTCCTCCTCCTCCTCCTCCTCCTCTCCTCCTCCCTTTTCCTCCTCCTCTCCTCCTCCTCCTCCTCCTCATCTCCTCCTCCTCCTCCTCCTCCTCCTCCTCCTCCTCCTCCTCCTTCTTCTTCTTCTTCTTCTTCTTCTTCTTCTTCTTCTTCTTCTTCTTCTTTTTCTTCTTCTTCTTCTTCTTCTTCTTCTTCTTCTTCTTTTTCTTCTTCTTCTTCTTCTTCTTCTTCTTCTTCTTCTTCTTCTTCTTCTTCTTCTTCTTCTTCTTCTTCTTCTTCTTCTTCTCTTCTTCTTCTTCTTCTTCTTCTTCTTCCCTTCTTCCTTTATTTATTTTTTTCTCTTCTTTTTTACCATTTCCATCTCGATTGTTAATATGACATTTTTAAATGGTTATATTGTGACATTCTTGTTTAACAGTTAAGATCAATACACGTACAATGTACCTGTTATATTTTTCACATTTTGTAGAATTCAAGACAGAATGAGATGCGGTTTTGTTAGGTTTTTCGTAACACATTGATAGGAAAGACGGGTTCTCCATTTATACTTTTTTTAAACTATGATTTTTGTTTATTGCTTGAAATGGTGAATATAATTTGTAATCTGATCTCAAATTTTATTTTATTTCTTGTTTATACCAGAAGAGAATGCCCCCAAGGAAAGTCTCCTTCCTTCCTTATTTGAGGAAGTGAAAAAAGCTCGCCCATTAGCTTCCCAGCGTAGAATGTGAAGCAAAGGCCAGCCGGTTTTGTACGCTTTCAGAGTTACCATAATTGAACCCACGAGGGTTGGTTAATGCAGTCTTCCCAATCAATAATGAAGGGGCCAAACAAGTGGCTGAAAGATCTACGCACGGACATCCTTGGTGATCTGCGCGGCTTTGGGACGTGACGGGTCGTCCAACCAACCGCCTCCCCCCGTCTCGCCAAACGGCGGCACTCTTCTCAGTCGTAAATCTAGAACAACTTGAATGGACGAAAACTTCATCAAGGTACTGAAGGGTAAACACGGAGGGAAGAGATTGAAGTTTTTAGAAGAAACACCCAGTAGACCGTAAGAAAAGCAAGACTGTGCGTTTCTCGATGGCATTGAAATTAAATCCATCCCGAACCTAACAACAATAATAAAAGTGTTCCTAGCCTATGGCACATCACGAAGAGATCCCTAAAAGCTGAAGGAAAGACGACAATCAATGAAACTACAGTTACAAAAATGAGTTTTTACTAATATTTTGGATTGATCGGTAGTTTTAGCCGCTTTATCATGTTTCGGTAGAACTATTGAAAGTAAAGAGTTTGTTAAGGCGAACTTTATTTTCCAAAAGTTACGTGAAAATTTGTTTTTATCCTAAATTCTTTTAATATGGCTGTCATCTTTGACAATGCTATTGAATATTCGACACAAATTGAGTACCTCAACGTTTATACTTTGTTAAATATTAGATGTGTAACGGACAGTCATGTCTGAATTGGACTATTATGTCCGACAACCGATTTTGACTTTTATGTGTAACTCATTGTGTTCGACAAACCTTTATGTCAGACCCACTTCGTAAGACAAAAACCATTTTTTCCAACCCACTGTGTCCTATTAAACCAGTATTTTCAACCACTATGTCCGACACAATAATTCCGACAAACCATTACGTCCGACCCGATGAGTCCGACAAACCAGACAAAGGGGTCCAAGTTGGAAACAAATAGTGTGTAAAAACATAATAATCGGGGGGGTTGCTCAATATTGTAAATTTTAAATTGAAATTTTGATTAGATGTTTTATAATACATTAATATCAGTTGAGAGCGCCGTGTGATTATGAAGACTAACAGACATGTATTTCAGATCAGACCTCAAAGATGTGTTTTCTTTCTTTCTTTGGTAAAAATCGGCTAAACGTAAACCTTGCAACGAACACCCCTACATGACATCTGCCCTGTGATGTTTAAGCCTTATTTATCAGTACTACAATAATACCTCGTCAACTCGACAGGTGTCGCTGTGTTACGTTTGATCAATACTATTTGCTTTTCATTTGCTTCATTCTTTCGAAGTTGGCTTTCTTTTTCCGCCAGCTCTGGCCAAATTTCTTAAACTTACAGGTTGCTAATCAGAAATAGGGTCACTGATAACCATCGATTGCGGCTGGTAATTGTAAAGCTGTATGTATAACGTTTTCTGCTAAGCTGCTCCACATAATTTTCCCCCAAGTTTATTATCGTTAATGTAAAACTGGTCCTCGACACCTGGCGTCTCGCCGGTTCAACTAGCTAAAATCGCAATAACATTTTGATAACGCGGCTAATTACGCCTACGTCTCACGATGCTTCTTTGCAGACACCACAAAGTCACGTTCCTCCCACAATTCTTCTCAAAAACGCTCCTTTTATGTGACCAAAATATACTGTGCTGGCGAGGATGTGGACATTCAGACACTAAAATGATGTCGAGGATGTGGAACTAAGCACAGATGGGGACTGTAATTTTGTTATCTGTTGGATTACGTGATTTGTGGCACCAATTTGTTTTTGATACACTGTTAGTGGTTTCATTTTAGGCTGATGTGGTGAGAAGCTCAAAATAAAGCATCGTGTGCCTGCCGCGTGGGTTGGATGTAATTTAAAGAACGAGGTTGGGACTGTTTTTAATTGCATAAACAATAACATTGTCAGTTGTGCGTACTTTGCTTTGTATTCCCTGAAGCCTGTTTCCTGATCGTTCCCAAGTCCACACAACCCATTAATGAAACTATAAAGCTTTCGGGGCAACTGCTCCATTTGGGGTGAAGAATTTGTTTTATGAGACCCACGATGCTGCTGTTTTCACTTACTGAACTATGACTGTTAACAATCATGTGATAATTCATTTTATTAGAACAAAGCATGTGCTGGCTGTTTTGATTAAGGAAAGGTAAAATACTCTAACCTTACCTGCAAAATTTAAAACTTCCTCCATCTGGGTCATCTTCCTTAACTTTCTTGAACTCACAGACTCGTCTGGAAAGCCTACGGGTTTTACTGTAACGAGGCCCTGATATACAGAAGCACAAACTCTTGATAAATGCATTTTACGAAATTGATTTAGGGCCTTCCACAAACTAAACAAACATGTGTCCATTTGTACAAAACGTTACTGTAATAATTTGCCAGCCGTGATCACTATGTATAACTAAGTCTGATTTTAATAAACGATCAAATAGTCTGTCTTGCTTTAGTTCCCCGGAACCATCAGTCGTTATACGGATTCCTTGATGTTAAATAACCTCTTATTTGTTATCAATTGCTGTACTTAACAAGATTTCATCCCCTCGCAATCAAGTGAAAATTAGTTGGGAGCCGTGCCAATCTGAAATGTCAGGCACCGCTTCAACCCCCTTACCCCTATCTACCGTTTGTCCTGGCCCGGTATTAATAGCTCTTATTTAGGGCCCGTCGCCTCGGAACGTGATTGCAATTTTTATGGACAAAAAAAAAGAGGCAAGATTTACCCAAAGGAAACAGATGAGAGGTGTTAAGCCTCCCGGGCCCTCTCATTTGATTCTGTTGGGATATACAGTGTTGGTTTTGAAGGGATAAAGCGGGACGCTTGTTGGAGTGTCACGTCCCGTAAGCTTTTAACCGTCCACTACAAATGTTTGCCATGTCCGCCGCATCAACTAAGAACGTTCATTTACAACCATCACCACGCTCCCGCGTCATTCAAACCTATTCGGGGGGGATATTTTCCAGCGTGCTCGGTATACTTCGCCATTCTTTAACCGACGGACTTCCACTTAAAAGAATAATGGCACCACGGTTCGGTACTTGCACTGACTGGGGACGAGCTGCGCAAGCGCAACAAGCCGACGTCTCGAAAAGACGGCCAAGATCAATTGAAGGAACTGCGCTTACTTATTAAAGAAAAATTGAACTGTGGTTGAAATATTTGTTAGTAATGGCGGAAGCGCTCGGTGGTGATGGTTTGCTTTCTATTCAATAATAATAATAGCAATGGTATGATTCTTATTATTATCATACTATGATAAAAACTTTACCCTGATTGAGTCATTTTTTAAATCACATGTTTTCATCAAAACTTACTTCAGTTTTAAACACGGTATCTGTACCAATGTCCTATAATGAGCCATTTTGTATATAGCATCATGTGTTTTCTTACATTATATGCTGCGTTGCATATGGCTAGATCATGGGTTAGTTTTATCAGCTAATTAGATACACTGTAAACATTGGCGCATCCAGTGGATAGGCTAAGGGGATTATACCCCCACACACACTAAAATCGTGAACAAAAATAGGAAAGAAAGAGAGAGGGGGGTAGGGGAGAGAATCCGATATAAACGGTAAGGCACCCCTACCCACCAGTTTCCCCTCATTTCCCACTTCATTGTCAACCAGTTTTGTTAACCAGTTGCTTGAGCCAACGAATCCCCAGAAGTTTAAAATGAATTAAGTTGTTTTTATTAGCAGTTGTTTGTGCTCCTCTCAACCAATCATGTCCTGCAGAAAATGTCCAGATAGCTCCCCTTTTATTGCTGTACTGAAATGTGAGTATCCATAAGAAACTGTATGAGACCGCAAAGGTAAAAAATCAAATGGAATTCTCGTATACACTCTTTAAAAAAATGTTGATCAAAATCGAGGGAAAAGTAGTATGGAATCGCCTCAGATTGCACCAAAGAGTTAAAAACAAGTTCAGGGCCCTTGACCATCGCCGCAAGGTCTTGATTATGTATGTTGCTGTTCACACCCTTAGATTATTTCATTGTAATTCGTAATACTGAAAAATCGCTCTCGATTCTTAGCCCCACCCTAATATTCGATCCACCTATGATCAATGCATTGTTAATTTAATAAATGATAAAACCTTGTGGGTATACAGTTTGGTTTGAACAGAATCCTGAAGGGCAACCCAGGATGCAGCTTCTGCCAAGGTGTCAAAATGTGACACGTGATACCTCTTAAATCGACACTGCCCAACATATCAAATAACCTGTCACAACTCAAGCCACAGAGCCTGGACTTCTTGCAGACACAATTTCTACAAAGCTCAATGGAAGAAAACATAAAATCTGGTATTTTCTGGAGATTGCACTGTCTGATTTTTATGAACTTATTTTAATATGAAGAAGACGACACATCTCAAAACTTGTTCGGGTGTTATTTTTATCTCTTTAATTTATTTCGAAATTATGACTCAGTATCTTGTCCGCCAGAAAGGCCCTGGAAATGTGCAAGGTCATGTAAACAAAGGTTACGTGGTCTGCATGGTTATGCATTAATGAAGGAAAACCAAGGGCGTCCTCACTGATCTTGGGCCTAATGTAACTTTTAATTTGCATATTCACTCCAAAAAAATTAAGGTTTGTGTCCGCGACCTTTTTGGACCGTCCTCTTTTCCATTTTTATTAGCTTTCGGCAGTGAAAGAGCACCTATTTTCTCTGGGTAATTCTCTCTATTTTGTAGGGAACATGGCTGTCTTACTTGACTTCTCAAAATGGCATCGCAAGATTCCTGATCTATGCACAAACATTTATAATATAAGGGTTCTACAGCCACTCTTTCCACAAAACAAAAAGACCGATTGCACGACCCGCGTTACGTGACCTATTGTGGGTATTAAATGTAAGCAAACACGACGTCCTCCATAGAACAGTGCGGTACGGTACATGATGATTGTTGCATTTGTTTATTCGATCGAGGCTTTTCTTTCTCGAAATCTGTGAAAAATATCCCATAGTTTGTACCAGAGACCTTCGAGTGGCTGAATAAAGCCAGTAAGCTGGTAAGGACAGTTCCAGCAAGTCTTGGAAATTGTACAAGTAACGTAAATGTGTACGACGGAACGTTTGGGCCAGACGACCGCGATCACACACTTTTCAACACAATAATTTCAAAGTTTTGAAGCTGAATTATCCAAAGAATTTGCTTTTCAAAACTGTGTGATTC
Source organism: Marthasterias glacialis (assembly GCA_911728455.2). Classification (NCBI taxonomy): domain Eukaryota; kingdom Metazoa; phylum Echinodermata; class Asteroidea; order Forcipulatida; family Asteriidae; genus Marthasterias; species Marthasterias glacialis. The sequence goes on along the minus strand of OU452230.1, from coordinate 3,684,982 downwards.
CTTTGCCTATTTGAAACTTCACAAGGCTAGGTATAAATGTTCACTTTGCCAACGTTCTTTACCCTTTTTGTACAGTGATTTAGGCGTACCTTACAAACAAAATAACAGTCGAGTGGATACATAGTCGTCCGACACCGGCAGTGCATAACTCAAAATAAACCTCTTTTGTAGTAGAACACTTGTAGTTTATGAAACAGTAATGTGATTAACATCAATGTTACAACATGCAACTTTAATAAAATGGCTTAGTAACTGGTTTATTATTACCAAAAGCCGACCTTTGGTGTGACTATGTCGGTCACGGCATGTATATGCACGTAGTTTGCCTTCAGCTCAGATGACGTAGTACACACAATAGGTCTCGTGATGACATTTAAACATTGGTCGCGCAATCGGTCTGTTGAAACCAACTGTAGGGATACCAAAAGCGCCCTCAGCGTTGCTGCAACTCTGTATTTTACTCACTTTCTTTGAACACATAAGTTTGTGTTTGCGACCTTTGAACCATTCTCTTTTACGTTTAGCTTTCAGCAGGGAGAGAGCAGCTTCCATTTTCTCTGGGTAATTCTCTAATGTTTATTACCTGGGAGGGGTATCTGAATAGAGCCCTGGTAAGTATCATTTGGGTTTCTACCAAGTCGTTTTGTTGGAGAGATTTGTTTTTATGATGGCTAGAATCATCGTATTGTTTTGTATAATTCGTGGTGTAGATACGGTGTAGTTTATCTTCAGCCATGTGCTGACCTTTGACTTTTACTTTGTACTTCGTATTTGTTGTATATCACTGCGTGCCTGTACATGAGCTTCATTCATATCATTATCTTGTACGCTATGAAACCAAGTGCGTTAGATTCATAGTGTATAACATGAGACGTCGTCATGTTGTGTGTGCGTTTTGTAGAAATTAGTAAAATTGGAGGACCGTTCCTCCTTTACCTTTCATACGACGAGGACCTAAACACTTTAGTAATTTCAGAAATCTTCTTGTTCAACTTGAACAATAACATAACAATTATATAAAAATACCTCCTTCGCTCAAGTTAAAAGAAATACATGAACGTATCCAGTTCCATTAGAATGCTTGATCCATTTTTGGATGATCATGGTTTACTGACAGTATTTGTGGTAGATGGAAATAATGCAACAATACAAGTAAACATCCTTGTTTAATTGCATGTTGTCATGTCATTTCTGCAGCAATGTTAAAGAGGTACATGACGTTGCTCATGTCGGCGTTGATTTGGTCTTGGGCATCGTCAGAAAGCATTTCTGGACAAATGGAGTAAGCTCTTATTAACATAATTGTTAGAGCTTGCGTTGCATGTAATAAGCGGCTCTACTCTAAACTCAAGGTGGACCTCCCACAGGGACGCGTTGAGGCAAGTAAACCACCTTTTCACACATTGGCATTGATGATGTTTTGGACAATTTACGTGCCAAAAGACGCCGGATGACGTGTAAACGCGTAATTATTGTCCAAGCCTGTAAACGGGTGCCGTTTAATCACGCCATTGTAGAATGGCCATGCTTCACGATTCCCATGAGTCTCTGGCCTTTGGCCTAGGTTATTGGTGTTACTTACGGTGATAGATTAATCAGATCAGTTAAAGTCAAAACCAGAACAACATAGTTCGGGCTTAAGTAAGATATTCTTATTGTTTGTGTTTTACCCAAACACCGATGTGTGGTAAGCCCCGAATACTCAGTACTTTAACGAGTCCTGTGAAGAAAAAAAAACAGGCATATTCCTAGGTTGCAGTGGCGTGTGGCTAGCATCTTTTTTTGAAGGAGTGGGAAGAGGCAAAGGGGGCACAGATATTTGTAAAGAGGGCACTTTCGGTTAACGTTTTCGCTCGGTTGGACTAGACCACCAAGCTTGTTCGAATCCAGAGGCAGGTCGATTTCTTAGCAGCGGTTACTGCAACGATGTAACTGCCAAGTAAACCAAAATAGTAAAAGAAAACGTCTTTCTACGCGTTGTTTAATGCCGATTTAACTGGGGAAAAAATCAAGTCAAAAACTCCAACCTTTCGAATCCCAAATCTCGTTATCCTTCGTTGGGCTTTCGGATTTATAAACGCTTCAGTTAAATTAATAATGAGCGGTTCCCATCAAACAGTTGTTCAAAGAGCAGCAAATCTGAAAGGACATTTTTTTTCCTCAAAGGACATTAAATTATTCATTAAAAATCCGTGTGATCAACAGATTAATGCAATGCTAAGTCGGAGATATGGAACTTTTCTTTTGGGTTTTTTTTTTCAAGTAAAATGAATTAAAGAAATCAATGTTCCCTTTAAAAGATACCTTGCAAGGACAGCCTGTAGGCCTACGGTGCCCCTAAAGGGACATAATGAGAGAAAAAATTAACGTACGAATAAATCATTTGAATTCTTTATTTTGTGCCCACAGAATCATTTCGTGCACTCGGAGTAAGTCATGTCGTCCTCTCGAAATCATTTCGTGCGTTCAAATTGAACTATTTGGAGCGCACAAAATGAATCTTTTTGAGCGCAAGAAATGATTTCGAGCGCACACAAAATAATTTATTTCGAGTTAACCTCAGGGTGGGGGCGTTGCAACTGAGAAACTACTATATTATCACTAACATTTAAGGGTTGTACGCAAACTTGGCCGCTTTTAGCAATTGTAATTCAGGAAAATCTAATCTGAACCACGCACGTCTGTTACGCACCTTTATGACCGACGTGGACTGTCATGTCGGAAGACATGTCCGACCCATTGTGTCCGATAAACTATTATGTCCGACCCATTGTGTCCAACGGACGATTACATCCGACCCATGGTGTCCAATGGGCACAATGGGTGGGACATTGGTTTATGTCGAACATTTATATGGTTTATGTCGAACGTTTATACGAACGTTACGGTGCGTGTTACACACACGTCTAACTTGTAACGGAGTAGTCAGTCATTTCTGTGGATAGTGTGTGGAAGCTGATATTTAAATTTTGAGCGTTTACTTTTCCAGAAATAAGAGGTAGAATTGGTTTACCGGCTGCGGTCTTGCACAAATGTTAGTAAAAATAATACTCCTACGATGGTTTTGTAGTAACCCGGCCTCGTTTTCATTGTGGGAGAAATCATTTATGTAGGCTTATAGTGTTGTTTTAGCCACATTTGGCTGAGAGCAGAAAAATCGTTGTCACAAACAAAAAACTTGATCACCCTTAATCACCCTTTAGTCCCACGCTGATTTTTTTTCCCACAAAAGAGATTTATACATCAATTTCTCTCAGTCAAAGTGGCTCGGGTAGATTTCCCTGACTGTGAATGTCACAGATGTTTACGTTTTAGTTTGTGGCTCACGTGGGATTATAAACAATGGTTGTTATGACATTGCAATCGTTTTTTTACTTCCTCCGCCTTTTTCGTCTTTGTTCTGTTACGATGGTCTCCCCATCCACGTCTCATTAGAATGTTGTCATAGAAATGAGCGTAGTCCGCGACATGTTTGGACAATTGCATTTTAATCATCTCCACATAGAATTTGTTTTACATGTGAAAATGTCATCCATCATGTTCCTTCTTTGAATTCATGACCAGAGCAAAATGGAGCAATCAAGATAATTCTAAGGATATTATTTTTTTAAGGTAAATCACAACATTTTGGGGAATAGATCGTCATTTTTATAGAATAGTTATGGATTTCTTTTGGGGGGGGGGTGTTCAAATTAAAGTAGTTGCACGGTCTATTTTGTGTCTTGCTTGGTAATATTTATCGCACTTCAATTGAACCTTTCGAACCTCGAGGTGAATGGATAAAGTACTAGTAGAAAACAAGAACTGGAGGTTGAAAAAGAATCCTTCGGGTCGGAATCGAACCTATGGATTACCAGCTCATACCTATTAACTACAGTCCACCTCTCTACCAACTGAAGGATATCGAAGGATTCATGCAAACAATCATTACTACTCAACGCCTTTGCATTACAGCTTTTCGAGTTGGAGCTTAAGTTGGAGTTGGATCGGAGGCTACGTGCCAGACCGCTGAATAACTTCTGAATATTTTTTAATACAACTATTTCAATTAACTGACTTGAAGCTCGCAAGAAGTTAAGCGTTTAAATAAGTCAGTACAGAATTGTGGTATAAAGTAGTGTTTTCGCAAAGTTAAGTTTAATCCGGAGATAAGCAACTTTGAGGTTGATTGAACTTAATTGGTTTTCTGTGACTTAAATTATTGCACTTAATGGGTTTGAAGCTTGTAATAATTCGTCACCGACACCACGAAGTAGCACGCACGTACATACCAGTAAAAAGTAGCAATCGGAGAAAACGGCGTCTAAAGCTGAACGCTTTTTAAAACGCCACTATCCTTTAGAATTTCAGAGTGTTTTCAACTGGTTTTCTCATTGTGGACTCTGGATGCTTTGAACTTGATAAATATACTGCTTTTGTCCACTTTGCATTCTAAATTAACCAGCAATAAAGTAAAAAAAGGTGCGTGCTACTTCGTAAAACCGGAAAAGAAGCAAAATAGACTATTTCCGATTTCACGAAGTAGCACTCTCCAATGTATTAGTAATGCAAACTTGTGCGCACGCGCGCACACACGTGGGGCGCGCACAAGGACAGTGCTACTTCGTGAAATCGTTTTGTTCACATTTTGAGTATGGTGCGCGCCGTGCATTTCAATGGTAAATGTTACTTGCGTGCTACTTCGTGAAAACAAAAATTGTCAATTTCGGGCAAATTTTGCCATACATAATTATTATAATTAAAAAAGTAAAGCAAGTGAAGTTTTGAAACTTCATGAAATGGTAGGGCATGACGAATGTTGTATAAAAACGTACAAAACTGAAAACTGAAAAAAATATCGTTTTGTACACACGGTGCTACTTCGTGGTGTCGGTGACGAATTGTTTAGAATTAAATTAATATTTTCAATAGAATTTGATATAAATCGATTGTAAAGCCAGAAATTGGCCTATATCCCCAGAGGTTGTAAATAAATGTAAAGAAACAGCAAATACAATACTTTTGTCGAAGCAACTATCATTCATTGTTGGTTAAATGTCTTTCGTCAATGCACAATTGACCCCGGGTGACAATGACACTTGGAACATGATTCTTAAGGACCAACCCAGCGTCTGATTTACTACAGGCCACAGCTATCGAATGGTTCTTACATGTCATCCGACAATTTATCACCCCCACAAAATAGTTTTATATTGAAATAGTTGCACGATTATAACTTTTGCTTTCAGTCATTCGCAGACACCATACATTTATATGATTTTCCTGGAATTTATAAAACATATCAAAATCCATCTGCACACGAAGACATTATCAACTTAGAGTTTCGGTTTAGTGGATTACATTCCTTAAATTGTGAAAAAAAAATTCTTTTGATTCCAGATTTATCTCCCACAATAAAAAATTAACAAATAGATGAATAAATAAATAAAAATAAAAACACTAATCAGCCATATGAAACACTGATCTTTGAGATTACGTGGTGAAAACAAATTAGGCTTACAAACGCTTGAATGTCTATAGGGAATTTTTTCCAGTTAAAGGAAGAGTCCCCCTTTATGTTCGTGTGTCGAAGACCTTTGCCATTCACTGTACATCCATCTTAGTTTTTCTCCCCTTTAAATCAATCAAATCCAAACCGAGGCTGGAAGGGAAATAGTCTGGTTCACATTTAATGTATACGGGATTATTGGTCTTAATTTCTATTGAACAGAAAACATGGCATTACAGTAGACAGAGTATATCGGAGTAATTACAACAAACATGATCACCGCAAGTTCATTGACAGTCAGGCTGTTCGTGACATTAATTTTATAAAATGTTTGTTTTGGTAAGACTTCTTTTGATGATACATTTTTTTATTTGAACTACTGAATCAATTTTGGGGTGAACAAAGAAAACAATTCCTGGAGTGGGATCAGATTTCGATGCATCTACGGTATCATTTCTTTAAGAAGCTATTTTACAATCTCGAGAATGAGATTTAATTGAAGAAACCAATTATTTGTTTGTTTAAGCGTCTGTACAGAAATGTTAGGGTCAGAGAAAGAGACTATGGGGAATTTGAACCCCGTCGTGTTTTGTTATTGCGTCCAAATCGGAATAATGCTTTGTCGCCTGGCTGACAGTCTTCATTGTTAAAGTCTAATTGTTCGTTGAAGTCCCAACGGTGTTTGCAGTGTGGTCACTACTTGAATGAAAATGTATGCATTATTTGATGTGAACCAATTGCATGTCTGCTTAGAACGGCTGTTGTCGAAAACAACGCCCGAAAGCTTGTTCCTGTACGGTTGAAATGGGCCTCGTACTGAAAAAAGGGTCTGCCAAGAAGGAAAATACAGCGAGATAACGGCACACGGTTGCACGGACCAGACTGACTGGAGAAAAGAGATAAGTACGGATTTTCATAGGTGGACTCTGTTCAAAACATTAACAATAATAACAACAATAATAACGTGTATTTATGATGCGCTTTATCAAGCCAACTAGGCCTCTCAAAGCGCCATTGCTCCCGTTCACCGGGCCCTAAGCAATCCTAAAACCATCGCAACTCCTTTGGAGTATGCAGCACCAGCAGCCAAATAAGAATACGGGTTGCTAATCATTCACATCAATAATGTCTATACTTGCACGTACCCATTTACTCCTGGGTGATGGGAAGCAATTATATTAAAGTGTCTTGCTCAAGGACACAAGTGTCACGACCAGGATTCGAACCCACACTCAGGTGACCCCTTGAGGTCGAAGGGCTCGGCCACGACACGCCGATAAACCAATAAACTAATACAAATCTAATTTAATAATAAACAATGTAATACAACCATTATCATTTTAGCTTCAATTCAGCGTGTTGACCATGATAATCGGGCTATATGATTAGGGTGTTATGGTTTTTTCGAACCGTACCTTAACGGTAAATACAGGAAGGGTTCTGAGGTTTTATTTCCCCTTCTCCTTATACAAGCATTTTCTCCTTTAGGGGAAAAAATTACAAAGTTAAGAAACACAAGTTTAAAGAGGGTACATTGTTTTTATACATAGGGTGGACACCCAACTAATACAATGTCGGTCTTACTTCAGCATGCTCATCAAGGACGTATTCCAAAAATAACAGAGTTAGCCAGACGCAGAATGTATGAAGCTTTGAAAGTGCAATCCAACCTGCCGAGAATCTGTGAGAAAAAGCAACACCGAGTCGACATCTTGAGTTAATTACCATATAATCTCAACTAGTTGGATGGCACTTCTAGGGCTCCGTATAAATAAAAAGTAGGTCTCTCTGCCAGAGTCTCGGTCGGAGCTCATGCACCTTTTGTGAGGCCGTTAAACCCAACCCGTCTTTGTGACATACAGTACTTTTGATATATTATAAACATTTTGGTGAAAAATATCAACGATAAATACAGCCAACATATGCCCCGAAGCAAGTTTAAAAAATCAGCCAAATTGTTGACTTTATTTAAACTCCATCACATGAGACGCCAGAGTTTGTTGCAATTACAAAAGTCAACGCACAAGATAATACATGAACGTTGAAAATTAATCAGTTTCTTACAATTGAATGAATGGATGCAAACGTCCAAAGGGGTTAAGTGTGTAAGTGGACCCTACGGACGGAAGTTGCCCTTTTCTAGTTCTCCTAGACAAAACAAGTGATGGCTTTCAACAGAAACGTGAATTTCTGTATGGACAAACGGAATGGTTTGGCACAAATGGGGTAACTATTCTAGAGATGAGAGGACTTGTGGGTGGCTCATCCGACTCTACTGACAATGATTTGTCTATTATGTTACTAAGACAGATAAAACGAGCCCTTACGACTTGGAACTCTTCAGGCGAATGATCGTAGGAGACGGTGTCGAATACAATACAATTCCCACAGTGTCCTCAAGCTCTTCTTCATTGAATATAAAGGAATGCCCCAGATGAAGATGCATCTTTTTGTTTCAGATCTCTAGTTCAGTAATGTATACACCATTGGTCTTTGGAGGAGTACATTCACTTCTTTCCAGTTTTCAATTCAATGTCGGGAAGTGTGACGTATTTCCACTGTAAGTCACGCCCACTTAATTCAAAGCGGCTCCATTGATTGCCAGAAGCCCATAGGAAATGCATTCAAGGTTCTTGTCTTTGATGATTTATGTAAGAACAACAAAGTTTCTGGACTTGCCTTTTAACTTTGTCTTGCAAAGACTCGAGGTCTTGTCAGAAATATCGGTTTCTTTTCCTAAGAAACGTCTTTGAACGAAGAACGAGTGTTGTTTTTTCGGTACAATAGCTCAGTAAACGGAACAGCTTTGGAACCGGCAGTAGCAAAAGCTTTGGGCGTGCAGCAGATGCGCACGCGTGTAACGTAATGACTTATCAAGAGAATAATATCGACACACAACAACCTGTTTAAATTTCATCAAAATAAGGCAGCCAAGTTTTTGATCGAACACAAAGTACGGATTATGATCTTTGGGGGATTTTATGCACATTCAATATGGGCTTATTTCGGTTTGGCACATCGAACTAAAAAAAATCAAGCGTTAGAGAACCATTTCCCATCAAAATCAGTGCTATTTGTGTATTAAGAATAATGATATCAAGTTCATAAAAAGTAAGCTTTCGTGTTGAAAATAATGTGGTTTGGATTCGCCCTTTACTGATGTGAAATAAGCACTATATACTGAATGCTTTCCGCAACCGGTGGTGGAGTAAATACCCAATGAACGAGCTGCTCGGATTAGTCTGTCCTGTTGGTAAGTCACTACGTCATACCCGCGCGCATTGATAGTTACTCGCATACGTTTCGCTGTATTTCTGGGATCGATTTCACAAAGCACTCTTAAGATGAGTTGTTTGTATGAAACCATAGTGATTTGTAATGCAACGTCACACTTTGCTTAGCAATTAAAGATGATACAAAGTTAAGATCAACTTTAGCTTTTTATGAAATTTAAGTTTTAAACCATTTAATATTTTATTAATATGGAGGAAGGGGAAACCATGGTGGCCTAATTGCGGCTACTTCCTATGCTGGGAGGTAGTGGTGTGGTATGTTGTACCTGCCAAGGGTCATTATGAATAACTTGGCCTAGGTTTTTCACCTACTCTGGGATTGATTGTTCCCTGGTTCTATTTGTTTGTGTATAATTTAACCTAAAAAATCTTGTTTTTCTATGGTTAGATAAATTTCTTGTAACAGAGGATTAAGAGGATTTAGTGTCTGAAAAACACATGTGTTAAAAACAACCACCTGGCTTAGATAGTTTTTGCTGGAGCTTCTGATGATGGTTGGAGCCGGCAGGTGTGAAGTGGGCGTGGTCTATCCTGCAATGACGTAAGTCACACGGCTTAGGTTTTTTGTTGTTGTTGTTGTTGTTGTTGTTGTTGTTGTTGTTGTTGTTGTAAGGGGTTTTTTCTTCTTATTTTTTTAAGAATATTATAATTTCCGATAGCTGGTGCCCGAATCGTATATCCAGAAATGAGTCTTCTTTCTGTTCAAAGATGATAATTATTTTATACAGGCTCTTGTAAATAAAAGCATGACTTGCAGGAACTTTTCGAACTTGTTTTGGGCAAAAGTCAATGTTCATTCCGGTTAGCTCCAAGGTCTATACCTTGCTTGAAACTACCCTCCCCTAAAAATGCATTAATGAATAAATACATTCGAAAAAAGTAGTAACATGCCCCCAAAAATAAAGTTAAATAAAAAGTAGGAAAACTTATAATAAAATACCAAAGCATTTTACTGACAATCACAATAAAAAATACTGGACTTTGAAACAGATTAACAGCCATAAACATTACATAAAAGTCGTATGTGATACAAATCAAACTATCTTAATAATATTATCCCAAGGGAGATAGGAGGTACCCACCAAATGCATGCGTTATAAAGCATGGTACCAACCGTATATGTTATTATGCTTTCAATCGTGTACCCTTTTCGAAATCACGGTTTGGGTTTTGGGCTTAGGCCCAGGCTCCGTCAGTTATTGAGAAAACATGCACTTTTCGGTACGGGGTTCCAAACAGGTAGACGGAGCCTAAGCTGGAGTCCATCAAGCCCAAGCCGTGGCTTCGAAAAGGGCCCAAAAAATTTTGATTCGGTAAACGTGGAGTACTAACCGAATGCTTTGCAATAATACAAACTTCGGTACCCACCTATTGGTTAAAGCATTACAGAACATGGTACCAGCTGAATGCTGAGCACCATCGTTGTACTGATTGAATCATAGTCAATAACGTGCCAGTACCCGGACTTCCAGCCACTCCGCCGCCGGCTATTAAGGCACTAACGTGGCATTTTTTTTCAGTGAAGTTCCGTTGTCATAATATAGTTTACCAAGTTATACTGCTTGACATCGTTATGTTCAGTTGGATGATTCAAATTCAATAAAGCCTACATGTGCGCTAAATGAAATTTGGGTTGATCAGTGATATGGACTCTGTGCTGGGGTGACTGAAAGACGTCTGCCCACTGTTTTGTCAAGTAAGATTTCACACCTTAGAAGTTTGAGACATTCAAATTCACTGTATGCCGATGTTATAAATGATATTCAATCTAATAAATCAAAACGTCAGCTTTACGTATTCACTTTATTAATTATGCTGTTTAAAACGCAATAAATTTGATAATAGATGTAATATTTAAATGGATGTAATAATTGCATTGGTGATTTAAAAAAAATATTAGTTCCCAGTGATGTGGGAAAACACATTGGCTTACTACTAGGGCGTGATTCGCACTCACGACCACGCAGTTTTAGAACAGATGTCTTATTACTTACCATCGAGCTTGCCTGGTAATCAAAATTAGCGAGTACCACAAACAAAACTAAGTGTAACAATGGGAGACTTTTGGGCGGCCCTTTTTCACACTTCTCACCAGTAGTACGCATGCTCAGAACTACGCGCGCCATACTGAGCACGTGCGCGCATGCTCAGAACTGTCAAAAGGTATGTTGTGTCTGCTGCCGCCAGCGTCACAAAAGTCTCCCATTGATCGAGGATAGAAAATACTATTTTTTATGTTTTGTCATACACCAATGTGTGATATTAGCACTGCTACTGGTACTGGACTTTCCAAATATTCCTTACTGTAGTATTTTCTAATAAAGGTTTATTTTTAGCACATTTTATTTAATAAGATGTTTGTAATTGTGAGGGACAATATAACTTACCGACATTTAAAATAAAAGCCTAAACGCAATAAAACACTGGAACTGTCAGCGATCTTTATGAGAGAAAAAATGAAGCCGTTCAAAATTAGAACTACCAACAACAACAAAATCCCGAATTCTGTTTATAACTTGACAACGATTTTACGTAAATTCTTGAAAGCAGAGAAACTTGCATTGGTTGCACATTGTGTATCTTTCTCCTATCAATGATAAACTACCCTTTTAAAAAAGCCAACTTGGTCAAAAACATCTGTTTTTATGAAGCCTCATTGTTGAGCAGCAACATCAAGATCTGCTGTACTTTCCTTCTTTAAAGGTCAGATATGAATTGGATTTTCTTTCCAGCTTAAACTATAAAATATGCACCTATTATCCTATTAACGCTGGTTTGTTAAAAATTTATAGGAGGTTCATATCGCAAAAAAAACTAAAATTAAGGGTGAAACCCACTCCCGTAACAGAGATAAATTTGTGACGTAGACATAAGGACATGATGTCGGTCGGCAGGTGACGAGCGATACGTGTGGATGTGATGGAGCATGCAAGTTTATGTAACTCTTTCGCTAAGTTTCTTTGGACAAATCTCTTGATATTTTCTTTTGTGATTATGCGAAAGGTCGTCAAGGTGTGTTGCTGCTGCTTCAACAACACTTGTAAAGATGGTGTCAGTCTGCACAGATTGCACAGATTCCCATCAGATCCCAAATACTGACGAATTGGGTTAGCCGCAGTGAATGTTCAGGATTGTGCATTGCCAATTGTCATTCGTTGCCGGGGTCTACGCCACACGAAAGTGCGTCTTGAGGCAACATAAATATGGATAACACACATTTTTTGTCATTATAAGTCAAAGACAATACCTAATAACAAAGTCGTATAGTATTACGTTAAGCCCCCAAAATGCAATGTGAAAATTACGTCTTGGTAGACCTTTAAGTACCCCTATCTTTTCAATTACTCAAAAGCAACTCGGCACCTCTCATACAGATCACTCGGTCATACTTATAATGCAAACAGGTTCATTTCGTGTATCATTAATCGTTGCATTATCCAACTAGTTCAAGAGTGAAATGCATGCAGCTGGAGGCAACACGCGCACCCAGGTTAGCTTGAACTCAAAAGAACCCACGCCCGCTTAAAGGGTGCAACGGTGGCTGTATTTAGCACTGACTAGTTTTTAAAGTGAAAAGAAAGTGTCTTGTATAATATCGTGTGTGTTTTTCTTTTACCTTTTTTTTCTCTCTATAACTGCTCACCGTTACACAGTAATTTAAGCATAACGTTTAAACCAAACAAACCTTCTTTTAATCATCAATTGAAGAGATGAACAGACTAACATTTGAACGATTGATATCTAGAAAAGAGCACACAGGAGGGAACTTGCAACCTTTTTTCCAGTATGGTTCCCATAAGGTATCCAAAATGAAATACACAATGTTACGATTGATATACAAATTGTCAAATTTTAATCATTGTATTTTTATGCCATTGCTCAACTACCCAACCCATGCAACCCCCACATCCACACGCCCTCCCATGGCGGATCAGAATTATAGAGCTACACCTCTGAACAGACATAAGAATGTTACGTTTGTTCGTACAAATTTGATTAATTTGAGGAGAAATTTGTTTAGCTTCGAATAATTTATTACCGGTACCACTTGACAGACTGGCGGACCTGGCCGTAGACTCACGTAATAAAGTCCCGGTTGCGGAGATGTCAAACAAATTTGGCTTTGTACAACAAAAATAAGGATGTCCAAGCCACTCAAGCAGAACACTTTGTCCCCTAGTGTGAAATTAATTAGCTTAAAAGTGTACTTCAGTATAATGTCTTTTTGTTAATTTACTGTGGGGTGTCGTGGCCGAGCCGTCTAGTGCGGTAGACTCAAATTCGGTCATTTTACAGAAAGTGCATTCGGACATTAACACCGGCCTGATGGGCTATATTTGGCTCAGGTCAGACTTTACGCTTTATTAATCTCTGAAAGAATTGCAGATTTTACCTCGTATTATTCTGACAGTTGCTGTCTCTCTTTCTCTCCCTTTTCAGGATCAGTACTCCCTTTTCGATCCCCGCCCCCTCTCCCACCCCTTCCCTTCATTTTTCCAATGCGATGTTTTTTTGTTCTGTGTAGGTTTAACGGGAACCCGTCGTAAAAGTCGTCAGGGTGTCAATTTTTTCTGGGTGATATTCTGACCTTTTACGGCTTGAAGCCCGCGGCCGGTTGTGTTTTTTCAGCGCCAAAAAGAGACATCGCCAAATTTCACACATTTACCCTTTGGGGCACGGCACAACTGGAACATGATTCGAACGTGAGGGGTCTGTTGTTTTTTGGGTGTTTGCTCATTCTCTTCCTGCCAGATGTTTTCATTCTTTGTATCTCCCAATTGACTGTGATATATGGGAAATTAAATACACATCTCTGTGGTATTGCTCTTTTTTTGAAGTTTGTGTCCAGGTTTAAACCTCAAACCTGGCATCGTGTTACGACTAATTATTTGGTTTATACCCGATTGCACACAATGAACATTTTAAATGAAAACATTATAACATTTTAAATGAAGAATCGATCTACGGAAACAGCCACATTGGTTGCATTTTACGTATCAGCTGTTGGAGATGATGCCCTGTGGGCATTTAGGAGAACATTTCACCTTTCGATCGATCACAGTTGACCCATATGCATCTGGAATTATTGGACTAGAAAAACCGTGAGCTGTTCAAATGTGCAAATGTCATAAAGTCCGCTTGATAGGGAAAAAATGAAGCACATATCACAATTTATTTGGGATGACAGTGCTGAACGTATCTAACTTTTTTTTTCCTTTTTTTTTTTTTCCTTCTTCAGCAGGTCCCGCAAAGCGGTGAGTATGCAGTGCTTATCACACATCGGAGTCGGTGAAAGTAAAGCAAATATTTTTCTTATACCCGATGCAGTCATTACACCAATTTGAATCAATAAAATAGACGGCTCCTATATAGTATACCTGTACTTATTAAAAATCAGAAGTAACAAAGCTTTAAAATGGGCGTTTGTTGATTGTGGGGAGGTATCATAATTCCCGACTGCACTTCCACACTTCAACCGGAGGACATGATAAACACGCTTCGAACAGTGAACATTCAAGCTCACTCAGGCTCAATTTATTGGGATCGTTTTGTGGGAAACTCCGACAGAAACACATTTCAGTCGGTTTGTGTAATGGGTCATCTCTTTGACACATGTCAGCTTTCCTACTAAATGTAAGAAAGAAACTGTCGTTCGTCCAAAATAAAGGTTCTGATGAAAGTTTATAGAATATCTTCGTCATCATCAAGAATGCAGTTCTTGTTTAGTTCACCAGCTTCGTTTTGTGATTCTTCTCAGTACAGAAAATTTTCAATATTTCAATTGGAATTAAAGACAAAAGTTATCATTTTGTTTCCTAAGTTGGTGATTTTTTTGACTCGTTTTTAAATTCGTTTGGACGGGTTGAAAGCACAATGTTGGCGCGCTGTTTGTAATGGCTTGAATAATAATGTTAATACACAGATCGAATCCCTAATAAGTCGCAATGTCATGAATGCAAACATGATTTAGTTATAGGCCGTTTACGAAACCACGGCTTTGGCCTGGGCTTGGGCTCGGGACATGTCCGCCTGTTTGAAGCCCCATAGGGGAAGCACAAGTTTTGCTAAATAACTGACTGAGCCTGTTCGCCCAAGCCGTGGTTTCGTAAACGGCCATAGTGGGTGAAAAGAAGAGCTCAACGGTGCTTTGCCCTCCAACAAGAACGTAGGGCCCATACTATCATTTATTGAAAACAAACTAACATTCCACTTAGTCATGTTCCTGTAGGGCCTATTCTGTTGCTATTAGCATTGTGGTGTCACGCAAACTTTATCTCCAGTGAGTGTTTGAATATTCTTTCAAGCCTCTATAAGAGACTCTTAAAAGTGAACGCAACCTGCGTCTGAAAACACGAACTACGCAGTGGGTGTCTCTTATAGTTTCTTTTTTTTCTTGTGATGCTCTAAACGATTGGTGTTCATGGCAGTTTGCCAGACGATCCCGTAAATGTTCCGATTTAATATCAAATTGCAGGTGTTTTTCTCACATGTCTTAATTCGAGTCTTAATGAAAGAAGCAAACTTCTAAATTGACTGGCCGTCGGCTCTCCATTATTTAATTTACTGGAAGAAATGTTTAAATTAAAAAAGCAAACTTACCGAATGGATTCAATCTGCAGATTTTTTTAACACGGTGCATGCCGTGAACTTAAACTGAGCGTGACAAAGTTGATATTTCGCGCTTCAATGACTGGTCAATCGGGGAGTCACGATTTCCTGTCGCGGTGTTTGCCAGACTACTTGACAGCCGTTTGTACGGAGCTCCGTGCGTGCCATACCCATCATTCAGATAACGAGATGATTAATCTGCCAAGTGGAATTATTGTGTGGGGGGTAAGTTCACTTTACCGTAACAATTTACCTCGCAAAGACAACTTACTGAAACGAGGTCGACTTACCACTGTAACGACCGGAAAATCTCCACACTACCCGTGAATATAAAGCACTCAGAAGGCCCGAATTTTCTCAGATTCCGAAAATCAGACAAGATCACACTGCTATATAACGAACAAAGAAACACTATTGATTCAATAATGATTTAATAAAAACTTTCAAACACTTCAAAATCTCAATATGGTTTAACAAGCCTACAATGATTAGACTAAACGAGTGTACAATTAAGAAAATCTTATACCCTTTAAATAAGAATATCTTAAACGAAAACTGGCGAGGACTTCGGCAGGCAGAGGTTACGGGCCAGGACTCAAAGGGCTCTGTGGAACGACGACTCCATGGGGTGGCAAAAAAACAAATAGTTCTCTGCCAGTGTAAAAATGAGCTGGAAACGACCGGGGAGATCCCACCTCCAAACTTAACAGACGTAACAACAGGGACACATGCCGACTCCCGTCACAAAATATAAGGAAGAAAAACACCACAATACTGAACTGTAGATATACAGTTTATAAAAATGTCTCTCCCGGAATTAAACTCAGCTCTTTACTGAACTCGGTCAAGACGAACTCTCTCAAAACACTCCACAAACGTGTCGCAAACAATGATCACAAGAAGTTTTGTAGCCTTCACAGTGCCAAAGTCTTGAGTATTAAGTCCTGTCCGAAATATCTGTCAGCCCGTATATTTGAGTAATTTTGCTATTTTCTGGAAACGACTAAAGTAAGGAACTTTGAGATTTTAGCAACTTCAATATTGCTAGCTTACAAAGACCGATTCATTAAGCCCCGCCCTTTACCTGTTGACTTATTACAGCCTTGGCTACGCCAACGAAAGTCCGACGAAAGTCCGACAAGATAATATCTTATTGGAAAATGTAAACATGTGTGTGCGTACTCATAGCGCGCGTGTTCATGTCGTGCATTGTGGCATTGAAGAGACGCAAATTGTGCTGCCCACGTGTACAGTGGCGATATAGCCAATGCTGTGATCGGTCAATATGTTTTGGGGCGGAGCATAATGGGTCGGTCTATTACATCACCTTCTACAAATAAACCTCCAGAAAGTTCCAGTCATTCATAAAACGGATAGCGCCGCCCACTTGGGTCAACGGTCATGAACAGAGATTGATTGACACTAGGTTTTTTATGTGGTCTGTATTGCGGGTGCCAAAGACAGACAAATCGTCACACACACTTAACGATTTCTTTTCCTCTTCTTCTGTTAGACCTTTATCGTGGTGCGGCCTGGTTACATTTTCTCCAAATTAAATAATTGTGATCAACAAATATTACAGACGGACCCTTTGGGGCACATTGAGGGTTAGCAACCAGGGAGTAATTTCATAAAGCTGATGACTGGCAAGCAACTTTTTGTTCTTACTGGTGGCAGAAAAACATACGTAAGCGAAAGTGTATTTCATAAACAATCGAGAAGATTTGACAGAGCGTGTGGGCGTTCATGGTGGATTTGCATTGTTGCGTCACTCAATTTATTCTGCTTCACTAGAAACTGTCGGCAAGCTAGCGTGCCCTTTGCTTTGCTTACGGTTAGCAGTGTTTATGAAATAGAAACTCTGCTAATGGCCGTTCCGTTTGATAGCAGAAAACGTCTGCTTACGGGCTTTGTAAAACTTGGCCCAGTGTTGCTGCTGCACACAGGGATCATCTCATGGTAGTATGGCAAGAGAATATTCCTTAGGTCACAATATGTTGATTTGGTCATAGTACGTCGCTTTAGTGTTGTACTTAGCCAATGACGAAGAAAGAAAACTTGTATGTCACGAATCTCGTGGACTACTCTCAAAATTGACTGACCAAAATTTGTAAACCACGAATGTGTATTAAATAAGGGTCTCGTCAATAGATTTGAAGTGAATCCTCAACTACACCGGACCCCCATCGCTGCATGGGGTGAAAATGACATCTTATAATGTATCGTCCACAATTACTTGATGGGGATCAGATTGGCTTTGTATTTCACCTTGGCAGACCCAAGTTCCAATCTCAACTCGGACGGAGCCTTGTATGTGAACTGCGTTGTCAGTCCTTACCTGATTACTTGGTTTTTACCAATTTGTGGTTTTCCTACTATGACAACTGAACATTTCTTATAGGTTTTGAGGCATTGCATGGTGAGGTATCAATTGGTTTGCGGTAACACCATGTGATTATATCTACTTTGCTGTTTACATTAGATTGTTCTTGTGAGAACTTGTCATGCTATTTCTTCATTTTTGTTATCTCTTCACCGGTATCCACAGATATCCTGGTGTCATTACCAGACAGAGTTAAAACAAAACATAGATAAAATAAACAGATCAGATTAAGTAATTAAGCTGGACAAGTGATCAATGGAAATCAGTTTTCCGAGTGACAAGACGACCTAGCACAAGCGCCACCAACGGTCATTTAATGCCAGTTAATTAGCTTGGCGTTCATTCGCCAAGTGCTTGAGGTGTGTTGTCTATAGAACTGGGCTAAAATGACGGCTTGAAGTGTGTGTGTGCTCCGTGGTTGAAGTGCATCGCCAGACTATTCCTGAAAAGACACGGTGCGCTGTGGAGATAACTTTAAGAACAGGTAGGCGTACTGCTTATTGTCAACATCTCAAGTTGATTGAAATAATCTTGGCGGTTTCAATAGCTGTAAGTTTAGCTTCTATAGACATCTTTATCAGGGTCCTTTTTGACGAATCCAAACTTTATTGGAATCTAGCGAGAAGTGCACAGTCAACGTGGCCCTCTCTCAATTCAGTCTCCAGAGTAAACAACGAGTATGCTCAACAAGTTTGTTCGGTGATGTGGCTGTATAGTGAATGGTGAAATGCATCATATAGGCGGACTGAACTCGTTCATTTTTTCATTCCACCAAAGTTGTAACACTGTTCTGGAAACAAAAACCTCATCGATTTAGGATTTGAACTGCCCTCTCAACATCGGGCGAGCTCAGCGGTCCAGTGATTACTTATTATCCGCTCTCGGTCGTGGGTACAAATCCCATGCACTGGACTCGGATATCACAGAGAATGATGCAATACTTGTCGTACAGCAAAGCAAGGCGAAATGACATCATGTAACATCGCAATGTAAGAAGGGCATTCACCCAAATAGCTGGTCTCATCTATAGAGCTATTACAGCTCTGTCCCAGTCGGGTACCAAATTGCTTGTGACAAAGAAGGGCATTCTCAGCACCCAAACAGCTGGTGTCATCTGGCCCAATCGGATCGGGTATCTCTTGCTGGTGACAAAGAAGGGGTATGGCATTCTCAGCACCTAAATAGCTGGTCTCATCTATAGAGCTATATCTTATTGCTCTGTCCCAGTCGGCTATCCCTTGCCTGTGACAAAGAAGGGCATTCTCAGCACCCAAATAGCTGGTATACATATATAATTTATGTTAGCTATTTGGTTCATGGTTGCACCTCGGTATACTCATCACGAATTCAACAACTTCCGTTGTGCAGCCAAGAAGAAGAAGTAGCTGGAAAACTGTCCGAACTAAGGTCCTATACTTTAAAGGAGGACCCTCTAAGAAATGGCTCACTAACTCATTGCAGTGATACCATGTAAATATCCATAATGAGTTGGGGTAGTTCTGAAAAGAGCCGATGGTTTAACAACTCGATCAGTATATACTCTGATTGTCTTCAGAACCATCCCAACTTGTTAGAGATAATTCAATTGTGTCTCCGAAAAACTTACTGGATTGTAAAGTTTCAAATTCCCACCATGCAACGTTTCAAATCTTGCTTAACTTTAACCCATTGACTTTTTCCTGTTCTCACTTACTTGATTTAAATTGGATTTGAACCCTTCGATTGAAAGGTATTGGATTGCCAGACTCCTTTCAGACATTGGCTTAATTCTAATCAAGGTTTTACCCATTTATCATAGTGAACGATCCCATTATACATTGTCTCTTCCCCAGTAACAGATCAGGCATGGGTCCGATGATTCAATCTTGATTTTCTCCAATTTAAGTCTTTGTAACCAAACTCAGGATTCAGGTAATGTATATGCATTTTTGCTACAACATAGAGTATACAATTAGCTACTGTATAAGATTCTCAAGTTGTTTCGCCTCACAGTTCGTATAGCAAAAAGCAAATGAGGATTATACTGATAAAAACTGCCTCGTAGTCGGCAATGCGTCAGTCTCCTAATCTGAAGGTCTCGGCTTCGAACCTCACACGGGGCATATTTTTTCGTTTTTTCTAACTGCTCTCCCTATAAACTATTTCCTTACTCGGTGCATATTGTATTTTTTATCTTAACTGTTCCCTATTTTCAATTCCCTAAAGGAGATTCGAACCTACCACTACCAGATGCCTCGTTGGCGCAGTCGGCAGCGCGTCAGTCTCATAATCTGAAGGTCGTGAGTTCGAACCTCACACGGGGCATTATGTCTTTTTATCTTAACTGTTCTCCCTATTTGCAGTTTCCTAAAGCAGACTTGAACCTACCAGATGCCTCGTTGGCGCAGTCGGCAGCGCTTCCGTCTCATAATCTGAAGGTCGTGAGTTCGAACCTCACATGGGGCGTATTGTCTTTTTATCTGAACTGTTCTCCCTATTTCCATTTCTCTAAAAGAGATTCGACTCTACCAGATGCCTCGTTGGCGCAGTCGGCAGCGCGTCAGTCTCATAATCTGAAGGTCGTGAGTTCGAACCTCACACGGGGCATATTGTCTTTTTTTTTAACTGTTCTCCCTATTTTCAATTCTCTAAAGGAGATGACTTTTGGGGCATTAGTAGTTGTCGGAGAGGACTTCGTCCCACTCATAAGGTGAATTACTGGGCGCCAGTTGTGAGAGCGGTATTCGGACATTCATTTAACAACAGTTTCTGTGCAGCTGAACCTTGGTGGTGGAACCAAGGGCGTCGATTGGTGGGGGAGGGGGGGGGGGACAGATCCCCCTCCCCCCACACTTTTTAGAGTGGGGGAGTTAGAATATCAAATGTCCCCCCCCCCATTTTTTGACCCCCCCCCCCCATTGAAAAGCAACAATATACAGCATTTTGGGGATGTAAACGTGAGTGGTTTCGAGTTTTTCATACATTTTTCTTCAAAGAACTGATAACATTCGAATGGTAATGAGTGAAGTGCTTTGTGTTTATTAAACATTGCCCTGTCGGCGGCGCATACAAAGATGGACCACGCGCGGAATGCTATTGGGGCCTATTTCCTGCCAAGCTATTTCCGATCTTCCAATGCTCGCATGCGCACGCCCCCCCCCCCCCCTCCCCCTGTGGTAGAGAACTATAGTAACCATATAGATCTAATCTCCAATATATCTCATCTATGCAACAGACTGCTCTTACAAAATGTCTGCAGCCGTGTACCCTCTGCACTGTCCCATCACTTTTTCTCTCCTCGGCTTAGATTAATATTAACACCCGTGGGCAACACTGTCTTGTTGAAGAACTTTAACCATCAACAGTGAAAGGGTTGATGTCGATTTATTTCTTGTCATTTCGAAAGGTTCGTAGACCTCTGAAAGCCTTAGGGGTGATGGCCGTATAACACCGATTTCGGCAATGGTAATGTAGGCCTATTACCTAAATG
This sequence comes from Marthasterias glacialis, assembly GCA_911728455.2. NCBI lineage: Eukaryota > Metazoa > Echinodermata > Asteroidea > Forcipulatida > Asteriidae > Marthasterias > Marthasterias glacialis. The sequence continues at coordinate 3,663,740 of OU452230.1, read as the reverse complement.
AAATTAATATTACCCAGTGTGATCTGAAAGAGAAGATACCATCACTAAATACAACTGATTTGAATCTTGTCCGCAGATGTGATATCAGTTTGTGCAATTCAACAGTGCAAATCAAGAGTGCACTGACCGCAGTGTTAAAAGAGCACGCGGTCATGAACCTTTTTGTACATTTCGTAAGCTTAAACCAGTCTATTGCCGGAAAATAGGAGGGTCCGTGTTTAATATAGTCTGGTTTCCCTGACAAAAGATTCCCTGACGACTCCTGTTAAAAATCTTAGGTCAGGCATCGTCCAAAGCTAAACTTAGATTATGACGCAATGTATAAATATTCATTACTTCTCACCAACGGTGGACGATGTCATTGGATGATGACGGGCTTTGTTTACTTTCAAAAAGCCTGGGATATTCAGTTTGTATAAATGTTACAAATTTATTCAAATATAGTGTTGATTTTGTTGGGGGAAAAAAGAAAAAGAAAAACGATAATAGGATGTGTCTGCCAAATTTTTGAATTTTTATCAACAAAAGAAATGTCCGACCATCAACGACACTGTCCGAATGTTGGCGACAACGAGTTGGGAGCATTTCGGATATTTTCAGAAAAGGAGGAATTCCTCCTTTTTTGACATTTGGGTGATACCTGACCCTAAAATCAGTGTGTATATTTTCTCTGTGTGTTTCCGTGTGTCTCCCTGTTTGTTTTCAACTCTCTAAAGGAGATTCGAATCTACCAGATGCCTCGTTGGCGCAGTCGGCAGCGCGTCAGTCTCATAATCTGAAGGTCGTGAGTTCGAACCTCACACGGGGCATAATGTCTTTTTATCTGAACTGTTCTCCCTTTTTTCAATTCTCTAAAAGAGATTCCATCCTACCAGATGCCTCGTTGGCGCAGTCGGCAGCGCGTCAATCTCATAATCTGAAGGTCGTGAGTTCGAACCTCACACGGGGCATGTTGTTTTTTTTGTTTTAACTGTTCTCCCTAATTTCAATTCTCTAAAGGAGATTCAAACCTACCAGATGCCTCGTTGGCGCAGTCGGCAGCGCGTCAGTCTCATAATCTGAAGGTCGTGAGTTCGAACCTCACACGGGGCATGTTTTTTTTTTTTTTTTTTAACTGTTCTCCCTAATTTCAATTCTCTAAAGGAGATTCAAACCTACCAGATGCCTCGTTGGCGCAGTCGGCAGCGCGTCAGTCTCATAATCTGAAGGTCGTGAGTTCGAACCTCACACGGGGCATGTTTTTTTTGTTGTTTTAACTGTTCTCCCTAATTTCAATTCTCTAAAGGAGATTCAAACCTACCAGATGCCTCGTTGGCGCAGTCGGCAGCGCGTCAGTCTCATAATCTGAAGGTCGTGAGTTCGAACCTCACACGGGGCATAATGTCTTTTTATCTGAACTGTTCTCCCTTTTTTCATTTCTATAAAGGAGATTCAAACCTACCAGATGCCTCATTGGCGCAGTCGGCAGCGCGTCAGTCTCATAATCTGAAGGTCGTGAGTTCGAACCTCACACGGGGCATCTTCTCGTTTTATCATAACTGTTCTTCCTTTTTGTTTTCATTTCTATAAAGGAGATTCAAACCTACAGGATGCCTCCTTGGCGCAGTCGGCAGCGCGTCAGTCTCATAATCTGAAGGTCGTGAGTTCGAACCTCACATGGGGCATGTTGTCTTTTTTTTCTTAACTGTTCTCCCTATTTTCAATTTCAAAGGTAATAATTTTTCATTTATTATAACAGTTCTCGCTATGTTCTATTCCCTCGAACCTCACACGGGGAATATTTTTCGTTACTCTCATTCCAATTCCCTAAAAAGGAGAGTCGGAACATACCTGAAGATCGTGAGTTCCAACCTCACATAGGGTATGTGTTTTCTTAATCACAGTTATTCACAGTTATCCCAATCATAAAGTGCGAGTGTTAGTCAACCAGTGCTTCCCATTGAAAAATATTTGTATAGAATTTAGGTTCAGACTTCACCAATTATTTTGAGGATAAAAACCATAAAAATGAAACAAACTTACACAGTTTGATTAACTGTGATTAAGAAAACACATGCCCTGTGAGGTTCGAACTCACGATCTTCAGGTAGGTTTCGACTATCCTTTTAAGGGATATTGAATGAAAGTTGGGACCAATGAAAAATAGGAGTCATTTGATGCGTATGTCGGAGCACTCCACCTCCGTGACAGCAGTGGCGTAACCAGACATTTTGAATTGGGGGCAAGCAAAGACATAATTCGGGCGGGGGGCTCATTTGTGCATTTTTTCGATCTCATTTGGGGGGAGGCAAGAAGGGATGCAAGCGAGGGGGCTCAGCCCCAGCTTCCCAACCCCACCCCCCCCCCTCCACCCATGTCCCTCTCTGATTACGCCACTGCTTGAACTTGTAGAGGTCATGGTACTTTTTAGTTTTTTATTTAGAAGATCAGTTGAGGAATATATTGGCACTCTCAAAATCCAAAACACAAAAACGTGAATACACATTCGAGTGAATCTGTGGGGAGTAGGTTTCCCTGAAATTTAAAAAGTTCTCCGTCCACGCTGTATATGCACACACACACACACATTCGAATGGCTTCAGCCGACAGTGACAATTCCATGCAGCTTTTCGGAAGTGTCTATTTCGCTGCCATGTATGTACAATTGCGTTGTCGAAGATCATGGTCGGATCAATGTAAGCTCACGCTTCTGGGAACGAGTAACTGCTGAATGAAGAGGTGGCTTAATTGTAACAGACGCCCAGGGCGACTGTTCAAGCAGACCTCTAAGTAAGACCTGTATTTTCTATGCTACCCTAGTTCTAACTTTGAGGTCAGCGTCTTCGTCATTGCCTTGGGTACGGTGTCTCAGAAGGGACATCGCACAGTATATTTTCGGAAATATTTCCGTATATAATCACTGTTTTGCCCCCGAGTTGCAAATATTTAACGGAAATGTTTCCGTAAATAATCACGGTTGTGCCTGCCCATTGATACGTGACGTTTGTATGACTTTTTTTCAGCAACTTTGGCCAAGGGGAAAATGTGAACTCTTCTGTAGGCCTAAATATTTGCGAAACCGTGAAAATACACGGAAATACTTCCGCAAATGTGCAATGTCCCTACCGAGCCACCATACTACGGTGACGATGGTCAATGCCAAATCTTATTTAAAGATGAAGTTGCTCGCAATAGACCGATCCATTAAGCCCCGCCCCTAAACACATTGACCAATCATAATGCATTGGCTACATCACCACTGTACACATGGGCAGCACAGTGTGTGTCTCTTTAATGCCACACTGCACAACATGAACGCGCGCGCTATATAAGTACGCGCACGCATGTTTACCATTTTTAATACCATACTACGGTGTCGGACTTTCGGTGGCGTACCCAAGACTGTGATTGGTCAACACATATGGGGGCGGGACTTAATGGATCGGTTTATTTGACAAATCTACGGGCAGAAATCGAGTCTAGCTTCAGGTTGAAAACAAACCGCATGGTTTGAGGAGGTTGTACGTTTTTGTTTGAGACACTGACTGAAAGTAAGTGGTAGTAATTTAAAAAGTACAAACCAATTAGTGTCAATTGTGAACAGTAAATATCAACTTCAATAAAGAAATTGTGTAGGTTTTGCACATTATACATTACGGTTACGCATACGGACGCATAGGCCAGCAAATTGATGTTCATCGCTTTACAAATTTAAAGTTAAGTTACCGTTAAATAAGACTGCTTATACTTCCTGATTTCATTTGATCATAAAACTGTGTAGTTTACCTTTTCAGTTGAAACGCATATTTAAAAGAAATTTGCGTCAACGTTGTTTTAAAGACATTTACTGGCATTTAGCAAAATACCAATCTACCCTGTACCAAAACGCTATGTGTGTGAGCAGGTAAGCACATACATGAATGATAAATTGAATTTTGGTAATCTGATGCAGTTGCTGTTAAGTTGCCGTTTAGGGATCTTTTTCCATATTGAATAAAAACAAATTTAATTTACAATTATGTATTTAAGTGCCTCGTTTGCGCAGTCGGCAGCGCGTCAGTCTCATAATCTGAAGGCCGTGAGTTCGAGCCTCACACGGGGCACATTTTGTTTTTAACTGTCGTCCATATTATGTTCTATTCCCTAAAGGAGATTCGAAGCTTCCAGAGGCCTCCGTGGGCGCAATCGACAGCGCGTCAGTCTCATAATCTGAAGGTCGTGAGAACGAGCCTCTTACATTTTTTTTTTACATTCCGTAAAAAAGAAAAAAAAATTATTGCAGTTTCACAACCCAATATTTGTTCTGACATGTAAGCAATTTAAAGGCAATATTATCAATATTGTTATTATTATTTCATTATCATAAAAATAGTACATAACAAAATACAGGACAATATATCCAGAGATGGGCAAGGGACAAAATACTATGATCCGTACACCTGTTGCCCAACATCTGGGGTACACAAAGATATATATAAAAAATAATAAAAACCAGAAATTATACAATAGCAAAAATAAATAAATAAATAAATAGTATATATCTGTTAAAATATGTTTGCAATTATTTGCGATGTCGCGAATATTATCGCAAATGTCTTTGTAAATGCATTGCGATGTCGCAAATATCTTCGCAAATAATTTGCGATGTCGCAAACATTCTCAAATAATTACATATTTTGTGATATTATTTGCGACATGTGCGATGCGACATCGTAAACATTTGCAAAGGTAATTTCGAGCTGTGATGTCCTTTCATGGCCACCACACACTTTGAAAACAATGCACATAACGGGACGTCCTTAATATTTTGATAGAATGTTCACAAAGGTGGCATAAAGAATATCTTTCCTTGGGAAAACTACAGGATGGAAATGATTTTTCACCTATAAAAACCACTTGTGTAGCAACCTTTAACAAGCCATGTTGGCACCATGCACTTCCTGTCATAGTCTCCAGACTCTGCTTTGTGCATGAGTTATTCATGTTTTACAGGAACGGCTTCTAACTAAATAAGAAATGACACGAACAGAGACAAGTTTATGAAGAAAAATATGTAGCAAACTCAAATCTAAGTTAAAGGTACTTTATGTGATGTCGTTCCAAATTGTGTCCGCAGGCATTTAAAAATCACTCAGTTGGAATTTGTGCAGATTTTTCTTGTCGTTACCTTCAAAGTTTACCGACCAAGACCATTGAAAACCTCAATGGAATAAAATAAACCAACAGTTTGGCTTCGACAATTTGAGCATATCAAGGTATATTTTATCATAGCAGATGGGTCCGAAAAGGCCGTGGGGAGTGTAACAAAGGTCTATACTCCCTTCTTTACATTCTAGTCCTTCAAATAAACTTGTAGGTTCGAAACTGGTTCTATGTCATGTGCCTCGTTGGCGCAGTCGGCAGCGCGTCAGTCTCATAATCTGAAGGTCGTGAGTTCGAGCCTCACACGGGGCATGTTTTTTTTTATCAAATTTTCTTGTAGAACTGCTCATTTTCTCTTGTGTATGTGCAGGCAGCGTTGATGTGCAGTTGCATAAGGAAACTATTGAACATGTTTTGTTTGAACCAAGCCTGACCAAGAGGACATTGTTATGTTTTATTGTTGAAAACAAAATACCAACTCCAAAGAAATTGCCCGCACTCTGCTAAGTGATGGCCAGTATAAGAGAATTAGACATCAGGAAGGACGTGAGCTCTGGTACAGCATTACATGGACGGGAAGACATTCCGGAGGCCACCAGACTTGTCCCCACCTCACCTGCAAAACTGGGGCCTTGGCAGTTTAAAGACTGACCGTGAACTCGTCACATTGAACAACTCCCAGGCCAATGCCTCCGCAGAAATGCACAGCCCGTTGCTTCTAACCCAGCTGCCAAGAATGTTGATGTACTGCGCTGGACTTTGGCTTGAAAAAGACCCGTTGGTCTTCAGGTAAAACTTCCTGTAGTGATTGTTTCCACTGTAAACTTCCCTATTTTCCACTGTCCGACCGTAATGTTTGTACCTAACAGCCTTTGGTTCAATACGAGTGCACTTAATGTTATGTGTGGAGGTTTATAACGGTGGGTTCTGACCAAAGATTATAGAGCGCCGTAGGCGCAAGATGGGGAACTCTGGCTGAAATGTGAAATCTCACTGGATGCAATTTCGGCAAGTAACTCTATAGATACAACAATAGATCACCTCAGATCAGTGCAGACAATGACTATTGCTATCAATGGGAAACAAAGCATTCACTTGCCGAAATGGCGCCCATAAGTATTTCACTTTCCAACAATAGATGAAGCCCCAGTTCCCCATCTTGCGCCTTCGGCGCTCTATAATCTTTGGTTCTAACGGAATGAAGTGTCTCTTTGCAACAGTCGGCAGCGCATCAGTCTTGCAATCTGAAGGTGTAAGGTTCGAATCTCAAGCTCAGCTCAGTCGACAACAGTGATTGTGGTGACTTGGATTCAAATTTCTATTGCATGATAACATTATTCGTGCGACTTTTCAAAGATTTTTTCATCCCATGTACGGTTGAAGAGCTTTACTTCACTACACGTTTTATTGTCTTCTTTTTTTCTTTTTTTCTTTTTTTTTTTCTTTTTTAATTTAATTTTAGTTAAGAAGGATTAAATAGGATAACATTCCTGACATTTGGGTCTCCTTCTTTTTCTACCACCCTGTATATTATTTTGTTTGGCTCTACTTACTTTTGGACTATTTTCTAACATGATACAATCTCTAAGAACGGGGTACATACAATGTTGCAATGAAATGAACAATTATTCTGTACACGCACAGTCCTGTTCTTATCTCAAGTTTATCAATGCATTTTGGGGGCAGAAGTGACAGTGTGAATACGCGTATCGTGTTAGAATTGATCACAAATGTAAATTGAAAAGTGAGTGTGTGCTCCCGGTCGTGCCGGGAACATTACCTTTCATAATTGAGGCTTGAAAAAAAAATGGATTGCTCCGTTACTATACAGGACGGTAGATTCTTGTCACTAAGAAACCGAGCCCACCGAAATAATTAATTTTATAAGATCTTTTCAGAAAGAAGGTTCTTAAAGACATGAGCTTCGGCATGACCTTCCAGGGAGACATTTCGCTCCTTAAAAAGTTAGCTTTCTAACTGATTGTCGGAAAAAGTATGTCAATTGATAATGGTAGTCAGGATATTGTTCGTGCGGTGAGATCGAGAAGCAGCGGCATAGCGACCGGGTTGTGTGGGGGTGTGACCCCCCTTATATTTTTCCTAAGTCGGCATTTAGAGCCACAGTCGGCAAATTGAGCACCAAACTTACCCGAGTGAGGGCTCGAGCTGAACACAAACCCATTTGGCAAGCCTATAGAGATTTGCCGACTGGATTTGCCGAGTGAACATTCTAGTTTAATCCTTGTAGTGTGAGAAGTCAAACTTTGAATTACAAAATTTAATACTCTCGGCAACGTGCGGAAATCTACGCTCTGAAAACACTAAAAGCCGTGGAGCGTCCGGGGCTTTGCCCCCGGACCCCCTGAAGAATTGTTGGCCCTATTAACTCCAACAGAAGGGGATTCGTCCCAATTCCAAAGTATTCAAAGTTTGAATTTCAAAATTAAACGTCTATTTTCGGCAACTTAACGGTCCTCCTTAGCCCTGAAAACACTTAAAACCGTAGAGCGTCCGGGGGCTTCGCACCATGGACCCCCACGGACCCCCACTAGATGTGTGTCCATATACTCAAACAGGGGATTCGCAAAATAAAGTACGGTTTTCAAAGCTTGCATTTCGAATATGAGTCGTCTAATGATCGGCATCTGAGGGCCATTTTAAACCTTCGAACCACTGAAAAACCTCATGAGCGCTCGGGGCGGTGCCCCCGAACCCCCACATGTTTGTGGGTCGCATGTCATTTGATAATGTCAGTCGGCAAATTTAGGCTTCCATCCCCCCCCCCCAAAGAAAGTGCCTTCGCTATGCCGCTGTCGAGAAGATAGATGATGACCTGAAATGGAGAATGTTTAAGTTTTCCACGTCACTATTAATTTGCATGAAATATATTTTATAAGATCTTTTCGCGTCTCATAATCGTGCGTTCTTCTTGTAAAATGCGCTTTGAACATTTTTGGAAAAGGGCAATATAAATGCCTTATCATTGTATCATTATAGTGATTTCTTTTGTCACACTTTGCTTGGCAATTAGGATGGATTCACAGTTAAGATCAATCTTCGCTCCTTGTGACATCCAGCCCCCAGGTTCCCCAAATCCCGTGCCCTTTCTTCTGTTTAATTACACCCACAGCACTTTATACATCAGTGTTTTAACGATGGCTTGAAACACCCTGTGCGTTGGGTCTCGAATCTATTCAAACATACGTTCCGCACCAGACTACTCTAGCACATTTAAATAATTGATGGATGGCTGGCCAGTGATAGGATAAAAGTTAAAGGGGTATTGCCTCGTTCCTGCTATCTGGGCCTCCGAGCGAAATGCGTAGGTTTACCCCCGTAACATCACAAACATGATCTCCATGAAATCCTCAAAGTATTAGCCTACGTGTAACAAAATCCACGGTCGAAACGAACTCATTCTTCATTCGTTCACAATGTTCCGTCTTATCACTCGAGACAATGCAGTGTCCTTTTTTAGAAAGGTGGTAAATCGCCTCAAAATGAGTTGTTTTATGAACGCTTCGTCGTGTGACAAGCTGTAGGCGTCACTTTCCAAAACAGCAAAAGGTGCAAGGATGTTATTTCGGAGGTTATTTCACCATTTAAAGTGGCTGGAGAAATGTTAGCCATCCTTTCAAAAAAATTATCAACCCTCGGGCAAATCTCCCGTACGGAATTAAACTACACGTTCAATATGGGTATTTCATTTCATATGCTTGTATGACTAAAAGTGCACAAGAAGGACAATCAATTGTTACAATTGTGCATCATATATTTAATGACATAACAATACATTTAAATCAGAATAAGAATAGTTGTAAATAATGTAAAGTTAGTTAATATAGACGTGGGCGTAAATCCAGGGGGTGTTTCAAACTTTTTCACCTATTGGGTTGGGGGACCGCCCCATAGGATCAATGCACCTCTGCCTCCCAAATGCTCCATGTGGTGAACTAATCTGAGCCTTATATGCCTAATTCGTTTGGGGTTGTTGTTGTTTTTTATCACAAACATTTGTTTGTTATATGAATCAGACAAAATGAACTTACTGTGCTGCAAACATTTGATTTCACACTAAATTTTTCTCAAATTGGTAGTGTACGCCTACGCAAATTTCAAAATCCAACCGCCCCCACCCCAAGCCACCCACCCACCCACACTACTTTTCAAATCAGTGGATCGTTTGGTTTGGCTTGGGCTTGTTTTTTTTTCTTACCCAAGTCCTGTAATTAATTTGTTGTTGTTGTCGTTGTCGATGTCGTTGTCGTTGTCGTCGTCGTCGTCGTCGTCGTCGTCGTCGTCGTCGTCGTTGTTGTTGTTGTTGTTGTTGTTGTTATTGTTGAAGTGAACTTCCACTCGAAACTTGTTTTCGGTCATGAACATTGAATCGCTCCCAACATTTGACGCTAGTTAACTTTGAGAACTTGTTTTTTAAATGATAGCTGTTGGATTTCATTTGTGACTTAAGAGTCATCCGTTACCAGAGCAACCGAGGTTTTGTTGACATTTTATGTATAGTTTGGCTGGTACCCTCTTGCTCTTTGACAGGGTGGTTACAAGCAAATAAAGTCACTGACTGCAATTACTAAAAGAAATGATCCATAAACTTGTTAGCGCAGTTGACAGCGCGCCGGTCTCACACTCTTGAAGGTTGTGAGTTCGAACCTTTCACGGGGCATTCATTTCATATTGGATTTCCCAATGTTTAAATGTTCATGTTTTTATATCAAATCCTATAATGCAGGGACTACACACCTAATTTATAAACTTCTGGCAAAAAAAAAGATTTCTTCAAAATAATAGTAATACAGTTAGGCCTACCAATCGAGTCCCAGCCAAGTCAGTATACTCTTTTATTTCCCATGGTCCATGATGTTTTTAGACCAAAGCGTCCATATTAAATATTAATAAACCCATAGGAGAACCTGTAATAACTCAGTTCTGATGGCAAAAGCCAATTCGACAGGTCTATCCGGAATAACATTCACCTTGTAATAATGTACAGGAGCTCAAATTGCACGTATAGTGTTGCGGGCACGTTAGCAGGGGAGGTTTTGATGGGGGGCTTTGCACTGATTGCACCAGAAAGCCGCGCTCTGACCAGTCTGCTCAAAATGAGAGGGGATCGGGGTTTTTTTCAGACATTAGCGATCGTAAACCTTAGAGAAGTGCAGTGGGTTCATTCAGACGGGCCATTATATACGGCATGAACATGATTAGCTGAAAGTAATTGCTATCTTCTGTAATAAATACATTGCGAACACGCATAAGTCTGTGAACAATAACATGGTGTAACTTTATATAATCGTATATACCAAGGCTATATAACTCATATGTGCAGCCATGCAGGATATGACAATGTGACTAGAGCAATGTGCTCACTTTTGGTGAGTAATGTAATGTGTATTACGCACGCTCACCACGGCACATAGCACAACAGAACATTCAGTTCTATAACCTAGAAGAATGAACGATTGTTACGCACCATTATGTCCGACATGGACAATTATGTCCGACGACAATTTGAATTATTACGTTCGACCCATTGTGTCCGACGAACGATTATGTCCGACCCATTGTGTCCGACGGACACAATGGGTCGAACATAATGGTTTTGACGGACACAATGGGTCGGACATGAAAGGGTTCAAATTGTTCTTGTGGTACATGTCAGATAAAAGGGTTCAGAATTTACTTGTCGGACAAAATGGTCCATGTCGGACATAAATGGTGCTTAACAAACGATTGAAGCGTTAAACCCTTGCTCTGTGATTCAATGCACCGTCATATCTAGCAAGACTTATCTACTACAACACGAAAACATGAGCCGACACGTCTTGAATCAAGACTAAACAAACACAAAGCAACAAGTAGTAAGTTTACTGGCATACTTTCCTAACCTTTCAAGAGATCTAGTTCCTCTCGCTCGCGTGTATTATTTATGAGGAAAGCGTTCAAGGTGTTTCTTAACGGTAAAACATTATGACTTAGACTTTGTTATAGCATGGAGGTAGAATTTCTACCTCCATGGTTATAGTCTCAAAATCAGCTCCGAAGCAACCGCAGATAATATTTAAAATCTCGAATTTTCCCGAGGTTTTACCAACCACTTTGTCTCCAAAACCACTTCTTCCAAGAATGTTCGGAGATTGTTATCATTATTGTATTGAATATACATGTTTGTCTCTGCGGGAAATAAATTGTTCTGTTGCGGTGAACAGTGACAGATCAAGAGAGTCTATTTCCGGGGGGGACGGGGGCTAAGAGTCCTACCATCATATCAGTTGTTGTTGTTGCTGGGGAATGCCAACCCCCTCCGCATTCTCAGCTCCATAATTGACGCTTATACTTATTGCATCCAAACGGATCACCTGTTTAAATTTGTGCAGCTTTTTAGTGTATTAATTAATACGTACTGACATAAGAAATATATTGACTACTATTAACTACAATTTACACAAACACACAAATTTGTCAAACCTGTAAATCGAGGACCAGTGACGTAACCATAATTGTCTTTTTTTTGGGGGGGGGCAAAGACATAATTTGGGGTCTATTGAATGTACGAACCATTCGTTTGTGTATTTTGTCGATTGCTTTTTTTTTGGGGGGGGGGGGGCAAGGGTCCTCTGCGGGTCTCCCGCTCCCCCACCCCACCCTCCCCGGTTACGCCACTGTCGAGGGCTTCTTCTTGTTTTCCCACTGTTTTGTTCAGTAATTTCCGTTTACAACTGTTCTTAACTGCAATTAAATATTGTGAATAACTGTATTTAATGTGTTTGGACAGTTATCTAAGCAACATTCAGGTGTTTTACCGTAACTATGAAGTTCGCTTCCCTCAAAATTTATAAGAAAAATTAGGAATAATTTATTTACCATAGTTTTTCTTCAGACTTTTGTGTTTTTTTTTCTAAGTGTTTGTGAAACTATTTCTAGAAGAAACGTTTTTGTTTAGCTGCTGTAACAACCTCTTCACGGAGGTACACGGTTTATGATAACTTTAAAACGTTGAACATCATAGTGCCCAGAGATGATCCACCCGTCAGCTGCAAACACACACGGGAAAGACACATCACACTTAAGGGCTGGAATTTATCTCCCGAGTAAGAGAGTCGACTGTCCGCCGAGGCCCCAGCCTCAATTCCATGATTGTCTCTAGTTTTTTTCGGGTATCTCCATCATCAGAGTCGAACCTTCCGGGGGGGATGACAAGATAAAGCCGAGGAGCGGGCAAGGGAGGAGAAGAGGCGGGGGATGATGACGCATTACACCGCCATAGACGCTTCAACGTGCTGCTTTGATCTTGTTTAGGTTTCACTTGAAGAGATTCGCCCTCGGGAGGTACTCTGCATGAGTGCGCGATAAGCTTTGATCTGGTGCGCTCAATAGACCAGGAAACTCGTCGTGGTTTGCTAGACTAACATTACCTCATAATCAAACCGTTAGGGCCTCCGGGCTTCCCCCAATCAATAACGCCAAGAAAACCGTTGCGTAAAGTCAGTTTCATTTTCGTCTTAACCCGACATCTCCCCTTAACGTATTTAGAATGCATTTGTAGTGAACGGTTTGTCCTATTTCTTTTTATTTAATATTATGCAGTGGAGGGGTTCATAAACTGTCAGCTCTAATTTTTTGTTTTGTTTTGTTTGTTTGTTTGTTGTTTTTCCCCTTTAAGTCACAAGTGTACAACTTGTTTGTAACAGTGCATAATGAAAACAAAAAAGTTCTCATATTAGTATACAGCACGAGCAAAACTTACAATTCAGAGGGTTTGTAGGCATTAATTAGGCACTTTTAAACACTGTACCAAAGCGCAGCACATAATTAAGACTATAGAGGGGGTAAATGGGTCCGTTGCTAAACATAACTGCCTCCTTTCCTATTTCTAATGTGTATAATTGTTAATATATCGATGAGGATAAGCGTTACTGACAGTGGCAAGCGACTAGTAATATACTAATATTAAACGCATAATGATTGTGTGCAATCACGAGGTGAAATCTGGACTATTCCATTTCAGAAAAAGCCAGATTTCAAGAAGTTATTATATTCTGCGACAATGTACGGGAAAATGCATTCAATGTTTGTTTTATATACTTCACACAGATAGTCGTTTACCCACACTTCAATATTAACGTGGACGACTCCATATAGACACCAACCTTGTCGCCGTGACAAGACCTTGTCTCGGTTGGACGAACGGGCTTATTTCGGGGAACTGCACTGCGAATTAAGCGTCGAAAATCAATGTTCACCATACACAATTTAATGATATTGGACGCGCCAATGCACGGCAGTAAATAATGTAAATATATGGCAAAATAAAGTATGACACCGTGACGCGTATTCTACTAATCAAAATGACAAGGATCTGTGTGTGTGGTAAAAGGATATGCCACTTCAGTGCGATCACGCTAAAAATGCAAAGCACAAAATACGTATATAGGGCCTATACATAGATCGAATCTGTCTTCCATTCGGATACAAGATCCGGTACAACAAAACTGTGAAAGTGTGTTTCATTAGTTACTGATTGGAATATTTACATGGGGAAGCCTGCGAGGTGTTAAAGTAGAAAGCAAATTCAAAAACACAATGTAGATTGCAAAATAGGATTTCAAATAATAAGGCCTTTAAACTTTTCCATAAAGCACCACCAGACTAGAAAATTTGTAAACCACCCATGCTTTTTTATTATACAAATAGTTGGTACCACTCGACATACTGCTGTATAATGTGGGATGGAACACCCACATCAGTCGCCAAAATTTTAAATAGTTGTCTCCAAAATGCTTCCAACCCTCTCATCCTCCTATACTAATTTGTTTAGTAATTCCAACATTTTGACAGTTGCCTAAAAAGTGCATGTACTTCCATTTTGCCTGTCTGGCTTTCAGGCCTCGTTAAATCACAACTTGGGTAATCACATTATTGGATTTAATTATTCCCAAACCCAAGATGTGACTTGTTCAAGAACCGTTTGAGTCACAGACCTTCGTCTTTTCTTTTTTTTTTTTAATGGTGTTCCCTTCAATCACTCGCTCAAACTCTCACTCAGGCGTTTGCTGATGTACCTAAGGTCTGGAATACTTTAATTATGTCATAGATTACAAAGTGCATGTTCTGCTCGAAATAAGCAGTTGGTAATTAAGTTGCTTTGATGATCTTTATTGGGGGTTGAGGGGCGGTGCTTGTGATTTTATTTTAAGTTGAAAACGTTTATCTTATCTGTAATAAGTGTGTGGGACTTGGATGTCTTCGTGCAATTTCGTCGTTACGGTTGTATGTTATTGTCCGTGAAGAAGTGGTTATATTAAGTTATTTGTGTCCTTCCTCGCCAAAGTTTTGTCCACGGTTTGTATTTTTTTTTCCTGGATGTGTGTTTTATATTATTCGAGGGCGCAAAAATGATCGGCAACGGTGGATGGGGTCACTCTGGCCAAAGATGAACAAATAAAAAGGAAACCGATTTTCAGCTTAACCCTTCAAGCAGTGGGTGAATGCGAACAGTATTACGTTCATTGCGGTCATTTCGTTAAATCCATTATTTTAGGCAACAACTGAAACTTTCACCCATTTTTAACCTGAATAGTGCTTCACCCAAACGAATTAAGAAGGTATTCGTCAGTTTAATGGAACCATTCAATTGAAAAAGAAAGCTGAGTCAGCAGAGAGTCATCTGTTGACGTCACTGTATCCAACTGTAAATTGTTACACCATGTACATGCAAAGAATTAGACGGGGTGTGGGATTACAATTAACTCAAAAGATCTTTGCAATTAATTATCTCGAACCCCCGATATGAAAAATATATTTACAGACGTCTTCGTTGGCTAGGGGATCGATAAGTAGTTAGAAGGGGAAAACTAGTTTCCACATTTCTCAAACTGCTGTAATATAAAACGAGAGATTATAGTATTTTGTTCGGGCATTATGAAGCGCCGACTTTTTTGGTATAGGCCTAACCTGAGTTGCTTTGATAATTGGAAAATGGCGGCATGAGAGTGGTTCATAAATCTCCCGATAGGACTGAAGGTGCAAACATACCTATTTTAAGCAGGACCCGATTTGGTAAAACTGTTAAGCACATAAATAAAACATGCTTAGAAAAACAAGTTTACCAGCCAAAATACCATGACTTAGTTATGCATATTACTTGTGACCAGTACTTCGTTTATTTACAAATATTTGGGTATTTAAATTAGTTAAGAAAGTTATTGTGTTAAATTTCTTCATGAGATTGTGCCTCATATTAAAAGCGATTTGTTGCAAGATGGCAGTGTTGAAGTACTGCTGCGGTTTAAAGTGCAATGAGTTGATAATTATTGAGGTTGTTGCACACGAAATGAAGTTTCTGCTACATGATAGACCCCTCACCCTAACACTATAACCTTAACTGCTGCAATATCAGCCTTTACCATAAACCTATCCCTAATCCTAACATTAACCTCGACCCTACATTAACCTTAAACAACTGAACAGTGAACAGGGTTTTCGTTAGTATTGTGCGGCAGGTAGGTGATGGGAGTGTACCTTTGATGATACTTGGCTGAAATGAAATTTGGCTGATTAAATTTTGATGATACAGGTATTATCACACTGGCTGATATTGCTTGTAATTCTACCCGTATTTTTTCAAAGGACAAATTAGCGATGGCCCTGTAACCAACTATCTTTCTCATGACATACTCTGACCGTGTGCCAAATTTAAAGCTTGTCTCATCAAAGGTAATTCCCCCAAATATTTCCCCTATATCTTCCCCACTTTTAGATATTGGGACACGTCTCTTTTTCAGTTGGTAATTTTGCAACACTCGATGCTATAGATATAATAGTGCAAAATGTTTGAAAAGTATAAAAACAAAATACACAGATCTTTGCCTGCCACGAGAAAGGCATCAACCCAGTTTTACAGCCCCACAAATTAACTTCGTCACAATACAAACTATTCACAAGTAAATTAAAGTGGGACTCAAACGTTGCTATTTGTGACAGGTTATTTCATTTTAATGGCGTATCAGAAGCCACAGATACACCCCAAAATAACTTTACTCAAAATAACTTTACTCAAAAAGCTTATTTATCAAAATTGCGACGTTTCGCTTAGGTTTTTTTCTGCACAACATAAAAATAGCAACAGCTGCATGCAGATGATGCGCCTGCCATGTAATCTGTTTCTACATGGGCCCGCTTATCTTCCAGAAATTTGTAAAGCAATATCTTACTGCTCAAATGCAGCTTTGTGACAATGTGCCCAGGTGTATAGTGTCTATCTGCTTCAAAATGTGTGACATAACTTATAGGCTTATAGAGAGTGGTAACTGCAAACGGCCATCGAAAGTAAATTCTTCTATTTAAAATGGTATTTCTGGTATGAAGCTGGACAGTTAACAAAGCTGTCCACTGAAGACGGTGTAGTGGGAACCATCTGTTCAAACTAAAAAGTGTATTACTGAATCACAAAGTAAATGTTTGCTGAATAATCAAGAGTGAATCTAATTCGATTACGTTGGAGATGGGTAAGCTCTGCGTCTCCCCTGCCTGCCTGCTCTCACAATTGGATGTAATTTGTCAGCAAATCAAGTCAGTTTGGCTGATTGGGGATTAGCGATGTTTAAAGGCTGGATTTATACAACCTTGTGTGTGTGATTGAATGTTTTTGAATTCTGATAATGCATTTAACCTAATTGATTGATGCAGCTGGCTTGGAACATAATACTCACGACGGCGAGATTGCTTGATAAGTTATTGTAAGGCGATTCAATGGACATCCGGTGTATTAGGTCGCGTGGAGAGATCTTGCACCACAAAGAGCAACCAAAAGCTCTGTTCAGCTATACATAGATTATGACACAATATATAAATATTCATTACTTGTCACCAACGGTGGACGACGTCATTGGATGATGACGGGCTTCGTTTACTTTCACGGGTAATGGGATGTGTCTGCAAAACTTTTGAATTTTTATCAACAAAAGACCATCAACGACACTGTCCGAATGTTGACGACAACGACTTAGGAGCATTTCGGATATTTTCGGAAAAGGAGGAATTCCTCCTTTTTTGTCACGTGACATTTGGGTGATGCCTGACTCTAAAATCGACAGAGAATAGTCGGAGATTTTATGGTCTGGGAACCAGACTACCAAAAAGCTCTGTTCAACCGTTATAGAGAAAGGACCAGTCATTCTGATTGGCCAGTCAGCCGAGCTTTTATCCAGAGATGAAGATAATTCATCCCTTCTCTAAGTTTGAAATAAAACGCAATGTCGGTCAATCTAGGTTGAACCAAAGGTTCGGCCTCTCAATATCGATTGTTGGCTGTGTGGCTGTAGTCTTTGAGCGGTTTGGTTTCTTTGCGTGATTTGGTTTCATCGTGGAGGAAAGAAATTCTCTTCCTCCGTGGTTTCATGAACACCGTGTGAGCAGGACAAGCATGGCTGGTAGTCCCCCAGCACCCACAGATGAGACTTTTTGGAGGCAGTTATTTAAATAGCTTTTAGCGGGATAAAATACTGTGTGCCCCCCCCCCCCCCACAACGGATGTAGCGGATGTGGTCAGTGTTTCTTGGAAGTATTGACGCTGGTGTGATGGGGTCACTCATGTTCTTTGATCTCGACCTCGTTCAATGCTGGAGCAATTACTTTTACAGTAAACACGGAAAAACACAAGTTTGGGGAATTGACTTGTGAGAATTACATGAAGGCAATCGGGGGGTCGAGATTGCACCTGCTACTGCTGTGACTTCACGTGAGGTTTCGTGGAAAGTGCCTGTTTTCTTGAACACGGAGAACATTTTTCCATGAGCTTTATTTGAAATTGCCAAGAAGCATATTGATTCAAAGAATCGGGTACCGGCGCGCACAAAGTGCTTTGTTAAAATTTGCTGTGGTAGATTCTTAAAACCATCAGCATTACAGGCTATTAAAAAGTCTCATCTTAGTTTCAATAATGAAGACATGGTGAAATGTTGGTTCAAAGAAGTGGTAGGACTATCTTTAAAAACATATATCTATAAAATAAAAAAAAAGCAGTTATCGATAAGCGTTTAACGTTTCATCTTTCGACGTCTGTCCAAGTGACTTTCGTACACTGTACCAATCATAATCTTACCAAAACTCCCCAGCATTGTGTTTCCGTATCTGCCTATGTAGCTTGGATGTCAGTTGGGCAATGGCGTAACTAAAGGGGGGTGCACGTGGGGAACGTGTCCCCCCCCCCCCCCCCCCCATTTGAAGTCTGGACCTTTGAGATTAAAAATTACCGGAATAAAATGTTACATTTTATGAGCTTTTATGTAATAATTTCAATGTTTTTAAAACTATTCGTTTTATTATCTACACGCAGAATGTATTTTGTTTTACCTTAACACATCAGAAGAGCGCTGAAAAGGGGCTTGTTTAGGAAAAATACAAACGGAAAAAGCAGTTTTAATTTGCAAAAAGTGCTCCCCCTTTGTGCCCCCTAAAGTTTTACCCTAGTTATGACGCTGCAGTTGGGGCGACTTGTAATGTCTAAATATATGCTTCTGCCAAGTCTAAAACCTCGTCACCTGACCGATTGCCATACATTCTCAATCAACTTCTTAGTGTGTGCCTTGAAGAGATACCAAAGTAAACTTCGAAATTCTGGCCGAACTTTGCAGACAGATTGGTCAGTGTGTATTACTCGACTCTCTTGCTTCACTTCGTTTTTCATCACTGCTATCACGTTCACAATACAGCAGCTCGCGGGGCGCTGTAATTAATTGGCTTTTCGCGGGCTGTCTAGCGTGCCCTGCGAAAGCATTCAACTGACAGGACACGCTTGTGCTGAGTTCACTTATGCTCAGTTGCACTGGGTACAGATAAGTTGCCAAAAGACTTTTAGGGAGGGAAAAGGGACCGCTGGTCGTCGGGCCTGAAATCGAAGATCGAGCGAGGGAACCACACAGAGTTCCGACGTCATCAGTGAATTCAATCTCAAGGGTTTGATAGACTCCATCCATCCCAGCGAAGAATTTAGCAATTGAGGACTCTCGTTCAAGCCCGTTACCACACTGCCTTTTAGTTCCGACAGCCCATCGAACACGTCCTTTATTCCGCGTAAAGGGGTGGAAGCAGCAGACTGTTGCTGTTTTTTTTCCCGCGCACTCTTTCCCACCATTTTGTTCATCACTTGAAGTCTTGCAGATCGATCGGGCCGTTCGCCTCGCGGCCTACAAAATGTTGTTTTCATACTCAGTCCAAACCCTCAACAATTCGTCATATGCCCTCACAATGCACTTCTTTATCAGTCAAATTGAATATTTGTTTCTTTGCAAACTAATTAAAGGACGTTTGAAGCTGCATAATATGGCCCCACCCTAAAAATCAAAAACAAAAAAACAAACTGCCTTATATAGCTTTTGATCCAGAGAGGTTCTTCGTCAGAGGCATAAACAAGCACATACATAGAAACAGGTCCATTTATAGAAAAAGGGGGAGTATGGAATTATGGGAAGGGGTCCAGAAATAAGCGGGAAAATGATAGCCAATCAAAGCAAAATATACACACATGTTAACTGTCCATCAAAGTTAGTGGAATTGCTTTTGGTGGGATCATCATAACAACCCAGACGTTAATCTGTTTTTAAAAATGTCATATTGTACTTACGCACGGTTCCACTACATGTACTGAACATTGGGGTAAACACACGTTTTTCCTCTTAGGATCCCGTTTCCGGCAAGCTAAGTGCAGTGAAGATTGATCGCTTCGTTTTGTTCGGTCTGCGATAATGTTCGTTGGAATGTGGTTAAGACGAACGGGCTAATCTCCTTTAGTGATGTGCTGTAATGTAGTAATGTCTTGAAAGTGCATGGTGAAGAGAACAGTGGCAGCATAAAATGATCCTGACTGAATGACCAACGCTCATTTTCTTATACAGCACAGTTCGTTGGATTTGGTGGGTTCGCAGTTTTGATTAGTTTTTGTTTAGTTTCGTTGTTTTGTTTTTTGAAGAAATCACTTCGAACAGACCACAAATATCAAAGAAATTGTTGACATCCCATCGTCTCCGGTACAACCTCGGTTATTCAAACTCCCAGTGGTAAAGTTTTAACTGCCGTGCATAACTTTGTGAAACAATAAGCTTCGTTTCTCGTCTTCTGATTGCTTTTGAACAAGCTTGATTGTAAGTCACCAACATGAAGGTCGTTTCAAAAGAGATTTTTGCAGTTTGAGTGATTATTGCGTAAAGAAAAATACAAAACGAGTGTTTGGGCTAAATCATTACTTGGCAGATAGTTTAACCATACCATTGCCCTGCTCGGTCAATATGATACTAATGTTTGAACCTGTTCTTAATTCTCTTGACTATCTTGGTTACAAAAATTATCATTAAATCAATGCCGTTTCGACAGGTTACTTTTTCACATTTTCCTAAATATGTATACAAAAATGAGTTTTGATTACTCATCTTATTTTAACAGTGTTGTACCGTCCAGGTATAGCGTAATATTTTACTTTGTGTTTTGACACTTCTTTTGTTCTTGTGTCGAGCCAGCTATATGACTGGCTTAACCTACACTAGAGAGGTCGCCCTCACTTACCAATGAAAACGGGCAGCTGTGTTGTAGGCACCATTATGTCCGACAATGACTTTTTCACGAAATTATCTCGTGAGCACGAATTAAAGAACTCTAAATTGTTCTTCATGCTTTAAATTTGTTCTCAACATAATGTCCCTTTCGGGGCTCTGTACTTACGCGCGAGACCACTCAGTTATCAATGCATTAAACCAAAGTGAATAAAACAGTGGTGAATGTGTCAACAGACCATTCGCAACGAAAGGATCAATAAAACACTTTTAAGTGTAGTTGATTTCCAAAAAAAAGAGGTTTTGATTGATCTTTAAAAACTCATTAAATGCTTCTTAATCGATGGTTTCATATCGTGTAAAGGCCTTGCCTCAGACGCCACATGCCCTTGATGAACTACTCCGGTGACCCACATAGTCTGTCGCCGGCTTCATTAGTCATGTGTATGTTTAACACCTCTAGTAATAACTGCCGAAACAAGAGAAGCTATTTCAAGCTTTTGTTCAAATCCACTTCAACTTATTGACTGTGTTTTGGAGTATTTGAGCAGCTACATGCTAGGCCGATGTGTAGATACAGCAAGTGTCCTATTTCAATATATTGTTTAGCATCTCGTATCGCGGCTGTTTGAACGGGTTTATGATTACGTTATACATTCGTCACGACACGAAACGATAAACGAAGCAACTTGAGCGACACTGTGTCCGAAATGTATTGACATTTCGACGCAGTCGCACTTTTCTGCACGATTTCATGAATTGACTGCTTATCTGCCGAAGGTGCAGATTACAAGAAAATGTCTCTGGAACTATTTATTACTGTAAAGCGTATCCCGTACTGCTATCAAGACATATATCTGAATCTGATCTTGCTCTGAATGGCAATACACAAAACTTTATCTTGAAGTAATCCAGTTTATAAATGCAATTTATTTTATATATCCATCTTATTTTTAACATGTGTTAGAGTGGGGGATAGAATAGCAAATGCCCCCCCCCCCAAATAAAAAGCAACAATATACTGCATTTTGGGGAAGTAAACGTGAGTGGTTTCGGGTCTTTCATACATTTTTCTTCAAAGAACCGATAACGTTCGAATGGTAATGGGTGAAATGATTTAGTGTTTATTAAACATTGCCCTGTCGGCGGCGCATACAAAGATGGACCACGCGCGGAATGCAATTTGGGCCTATTTCTGGCCAAGCTATTTCCGATTTTCCAAGGCTTGCACGCGCACGTCCCCGCCCCCCCCCCCCCCCCCCCCACTTTTCGGTAGCAATCGATGCCCTTGGCTACGTACATCCGACATGAATAATGTCTGATAAGGTTTGTCGGGCACACAACAGTTGAGTCGGACACAATTGGTTGTCGGACACATAATGGTTTGTCGGACACAATGGGTGGGACACCATTGGTTTGGCAGACACGACGAAGGGTCGATGTAAACGGGCTTGGACATAGTTTTGTTAAATAGTCCAAATCGGTTTTCGGATAAATGGTCCATGTCGAACGTATCGCTGGTAACCGTGCAGGTTTATGTCATAGTAAGTAGTTTCATGCGTTTGAATCTAACCTGTCTTATGATTTCGTACCATAGTTAATCGTGTATTTCCTCCCATAGGCTTGTCTTACCACGTGTGTGTGTCGTAAAGACACCAGTTTCCATGCAATGATGACGCCTTTTTCTTCAAACCTTGCTTACGACGTAGGGTACCATACTGATCGGTGTGTCTCGCCGGCTCATGCGTCAGTGCCTATCGTTCTTGGCTATACACAAAGGGTTCAAAGGGGGCTGTAAATGTATGTCTCTTAGTACAACGGTTGAAAATGGAAGAGTCACGTAGCAGGTTTCGACAACTTGATTCACCATCATCATCAGGATCCATTGTTGGATGAAGCCCTCCTTCAGCAAAGTCCGTTCTACACTGTGACCTCTCTTTCCACTCTCCATGTTGCCGTGTTCATGTATGCTGTGATTTCATCTCTCCATCTCATTTTCTGTCTCCCTCTTCTTCTCCTGCCTGTCCTGGGTTGCCATGCTGTGAGTCTCATGGTCCATCTGCTGTCTTGCCCTCTTGCTAAGTGCCCTGCCCAATTCCATTTCATTTCCTTTATCGTTTCTATGGTATTTTTTACTTGTTTTTTAGTTTGTTTTTGTTTGTTTTTTGTCTTAGACGGTGCGTATGCGATTGGTCCAAACTGTGTTATCATATCTCCATTGTTTTGGGGCGGGTTCAATTTTGTCTTCACGAAATTAAACCCACAAATATATCATACCTGGCCCATATTGTGCTTCTGAATCGAGATGTACTGCACCAATATACAGGTATTGATTTACACATAATGGTTGGCTGTTTAACTGGTCCAGTGTGGCACAGATGGACTCCTTGCATCGTTTGCATTCGTAAATGATGCACTACTGCATCTAACATCCGTACCACTGCTTTAAAAATAACAGATACCCTACATATTATTTGCCAGTGGAAAAACAACCGGCTTTTAAGGGGTGTTTAATGGGGCAGAAAGGGTAAACATTTTGGAGAATTGAGCCACTGATGATACAAGCGTGGAATTTTGGCACACAGTATGCCATGAGAAGTATTTGGCTATATAGGACTATCGCAGATGATATAGGTAGAATAGCAAGCAATGTTTAATGTTCAAAATGGCTGCCATAACTTTGTTATTCTACTAACATTTTTTTAAAGGACAAAGTGAGATGGCCCTATAGCAAAATATCTTTCTCATGACATACTCTGACTGTGTGCCAAATTCCATGCTTGTATCATCAAAGCCACAATCCCATCACCTACCTACGGTACCAGTTATATGCAGAGAAGTTTAAATTATCTTTAAACAAATCATATTTTGTTTCCAATTCTTCTGAAGATCAGTAAATTCATTTCTTTTTGTTGTTATAATTGTACTGCTCCTTAAAAGGAAAAAGGCTCAGATATGTGAGAAATAAATAATGTCAAGAATAGACTAAAGTGACCAGTGACCCCAATGTAAAAGAAGCCACGTGTTCCAATCTTCACTGAGACAACACAGAAATGTAACTGCAACGCATTGATCGTATCAGCTGTAGACACAATCGTGGGTGTGCACAGTTCAACACGATCTCCTATAAAACTCACCGACAAAAATCTTCGGCACATACTCACCAAATGTATCAAATTTGCATCGACAGGTTGAATCACCCCGGCCGTCGACACACGCGCGACCCTAAACCGCGATCGGAAGTCCATACTTTTTGAACCAAGCGTAACTGAAAGAGGCGGCTTTTAGAACGTTACATTTATATGTACCCTAATCAATCATAATGTCATTTAGGTGAGGATATAGATCGGCGAGTTTTGTGGGGAGTTTGTTGACCGAAAGATGTTGACACACAAAGGCTACTTAAGCATTCTCGTGTTCACATTTTAACGTAAAAACCGTTGGGAATTGAACACTTGGTATTCAGCGTCCACTCTAAAGGCTCTCATTTATGTGAGTGTATATATTTGGTTCTAGAAAGGATTGCTTCTGTTGAGAAGGGGCTACTGACTTTATTTGCAAATACACAGTACTGTAACAAAACAATAGTACTGTGTAGTCTATTTTGCGAATACAGTATATCCCCTTTTCAAAATATCAATGCTTTCTAAAACCACAAAAATACGCTCTTATAATTTTAAAGGATTTCTGTTTGTAACGAAACCTATAGTTCTAACTCAAGATGAATATTAAGAAACACGTATTAGCCTAATTCCCTTATTTTTCAAGATTGATATTGCCGATATCGCTTCTGTATGGATCTTTGTTCTAAGATCATCTTTGAACGAGAACAAAAACAGGATGGCATATCAGACAGACCTTGGCAAGGTCTACATAGTTAACAATCTTGAGGTGGTAACCTTCCAGAAAAAAAACAGTGTGCTACTGAACTATGTTTAAGAGTAAGAATTATGTAAGTTCGACTGCAGCAAGAACTGCGAAGGTTTGATGGTGCTTTCTTTCTTGCAGCTTTGAAGATCTGAAACAACCTACACCAGCTGTTTCAGACATTACTGACCAGGGCATGCAGTCCTTCAGATGTAAAGTAAATAAGTACATTAAATAAGACTCAGTTTAGGGCAAACCAGACTACAGTGTGGTGATATGGTCATGTTTCTCATCACTTTCTAGTGAGTGAGCCATAGTCCAATAACCGTTGTTTCTTTACTTGTTTCTTTTATATTCTTTTTGTTATGGGATGGTCTGTTAAAACAAGCACTTAGCTACCCCCATGAGATAATCTGCTTGTTGGGGGTGCTTCTTCATGTGAGCAGGTTATACATAATAATAATTCAGTCGAATCTAGCTCAGTGTCTGTGGTTCACCTTCGTTTTCAGTCTGTAATACACTATTGCATATTAAAAAGATAGTTATGCATGTCTTTGGTCGGATGGGCTGTCTAGCGGCTTAGCCCATTCAAATCATATCCGATAAATTGCTGACCGAATGAGTAAGGTCGTGTCTGATTGGGAGACTTTGGAACGATAGGTGGCAGCAGACTGACCTGGTAAATTTGAGCATGCGCACATTTCTGAGAACAATGAATATACCTGGATGCACCACACTAAATAGGCTCCCATAGTAACCAATGCTAAATGCTAAATATTCAAAAATACTCAAAAATACTTAAAGGTCTCTCAGCCTCTAGAAAACAAATCGAATATATTTTCTGACGACTGAACTTCATTTTTCTTCTCAATTTTTAGTAGGTTAGCCGTTGAGAATTTTTGCCAGGCTGACCCAAAATAAAAATACCCCTGAACGAGTAAACTGGCCAGAGTTCATCTTGGAAAAATGACCCTACACTGTTAAGCAACATAGGGCCATTTTTAGAGGGCCAGTCTACACAAAATGCTCCAGGATGAAAGTTAACAACCCCAGGGGCACAATGTTGGACCACTTTTTAGCAATCCATAAAAGCAAGGACCTTCAAATCTTTGATTTACAGAAAAAGTTGTGGGTTTACATTTTATTAATGAGGCTCAGCGCACGGATTTCTCTCTATTTAGTGTAGTGCACCCACCTGGTAAGTCTGCTGCCATCTAGCGGCCTCAAAAGTCTCCCATTGATGACGTACGGTTCAACGTTGACACGCATCCAACTGCATACCCATACCTGGAGTCGCCTAAAAGTTAAGTATTGTTTTATATAAAAGCCGGAGTTGAGCTACCGGCTTGAAAAGCAATGCTGGACGTTTGTCTGTGGTTATACGCAAATTCCAATGACCACAGGAACCCAAAATCTGTTTTTTCTAAATTATGTTGAGATTTACTTTTGATAATAACGAATCTCAACACATCACGTCAAAAAGATCATTCAGAAAAAAAAAGAATCACATCATTATCATGGTCGATGTATTGTGACTTAACGCAGAAATAGTGTGTATAACAAACAGAGATCTAGCTAATTTCCCGTCGAAAGAAACCGTAATAACTCGGGCACGGTCTTTCAGAAATATTTATTTTTTACAGGAAACCAACAGTCTGACCATTATCAAGTCATTTGGGGACCAAGACACTCTGACAGCTATCATTTATCATGTTGGGATGCTTTTAAAGAGTCTTCTCCTGGGATGGGGAAAAAGGGAGGCCTGTGCAATCCCCCCCCCCCCCCCTCCCCAAATTAAGGATGTTTTATTGCCTACATTAATAATAAGTTAAAATTCGTCTTTACAAAATGCACTTCATTATTTTCCCGGCTTCTCCCAATTCATCACTGTAATGGATCCATTTATTTCGAGTCTGCCCTTACAATTTTTAATGGAGGTTCTTAACCAAAATTGGCTAGACGAGTCAGATTTAATTTTGGTTAACATTGTATCGAACTTTTCTCATTCCGCGAAGACCAGCTCCTACAACTGTTTACGAGCTCGACAAACAAGTCACGAAGTATGCACTTTCCTTCTGACAAAATAATGATTGATGAATATTCATGTTATTTTGGTTGTTATATTCAATCAAAATGGGAGACTCCGTGGCACGATTTTGGAATAGACTTTAATCCACTCGTTTCCTGATAATACATGTGCGGGTTGGTTGTTAACGTGAGATGTGTCGTTTGTGTTTCACCCATACACCGATGTGTGCTAAGAACACACTGTATACTCAGTACTTTCCCAAGTTGTGTGGGGGAACAAATTCCACAGGCATATTACTCGGGGTGGGATTCGAAGCCACGACCTTTGCCATTGTAGAGTAGATGTCTTACCAACTAGACCGCCGAGATTGCTCCTGCTACCGGGCAATCTCGGTAGTCTAGTTGAGATGTGTTAATCTGTAAGTGAGGCAAACCTCGCTTATATAACTGCACCACTTCAATGCTTTCCATGTAAAGATTTTTTTTCTTCAAAAAAAACAAGAAACACACAAACACAAACAATTTTATTTTTAAGAAATTTGTAGGTTTCACGAGTGACAATGCTTCGGAGAAGCAAGTGGAGGAGAATTTGAACATAGACTTACATGCAACCGACTTCAGTTGTTACCCCCCAAAAAAGCTTTTTAAAAACTATGTACTCCGTGGTCATGTATGGGTTGATGCCGAAGGCGCCTTTGCATGCCAGCAGCTCGAACATTTTAGCCGCGTCCTTCGCCATGCAGCTTTTTAGCCGCAAGTAAGGATGATTAGCAACCCAAATTATTATTTTATTATAACACGAAATTCAAAAATTTTCATTGATGGCAACAGCACGTTGGGCACAAGGATATTGGTATGAATTAAGGGCGATGAATGACATCCCCTTGCTCCTGTCATATGTCTGCAGCTTTTAATGAGTGCAGGTTGGTCAATAAAATGAACCAGAAACTTGGAAGTTATTGATCGCGAAAAAACCTGCTGTGGGAGATTTAGGCCGTACCTGACTTGGTGGCTAAGGCTACAGTTACGGCTGTTGCTAAGGGTGTTGCTATGGACGTCGCATACTTCAACACTTGATGATCCAGCCGTAGCCGTAGCCGTAACCGTATCCGCCAAATCGTAAAGGGCCTCACACTTTGAACATGCATTCATTTTTATCTCCATGTAAAAACTGTATTTAGCTCCAAAACAGCGCCGTAACTAAGGGAAAGTTTTAGGGGGCACAAGGGGGGGTGCACCATTATTCCTAGGGAGCACTTTTGGCCAATTAAAACTGTAGTTTCCGTTTGTGTTTTTCCAAAACAGGCCCCTTTTCAGCGCTCTTCTGACGCGTTGAGGTAAAACAAAATACATTCTGCGTGTAAATAATACAAAATAGTTTTAAAAAACATTGAAATTACTACATAAAAGCTCATAAAATGTACGTTTTATTCTGGTATTATTAAAGTCCGGATTTCAAATGGGGGCACCCAGGGGTCACGGACATCAGTTTGGGGGAAACGTGCCTCCGTGCCCCCCCGCCCCCCCCCCCCCCCCCCCCCCAGTTACGCCACTGATTAATAATAAAACCCAAAATTCAGAGTGGCCTAAATCAATCACTGTAATTAGACAAAAAGTCGTTAAGCTTTAATTTGGCTACATATTCCACCAATGCTTAAATTTGTTAAAGTTGTTAGAAAATAATAATTATTGTTTAATGATTTATCAGTCCCCTGAATGAATCTACCACTTCCATGGAAATGACGGTGCCGAGACGCAGGAAAATTAATTCTAAACTTAAATTGTGTACCAGCTTTAGAACGGAAGTGGGAAGCTTCCTGCGTGCAATCAATGCACTCGCAGGCGACAAAGAATTGACTTGAAAACATAACTAATTGCATAATTACATCCCTGTTACGAGAAGTATAGACATTTCTTTTGCAAAGTCACAACCGCGAGTTTTGACAACCATGGTTAACTTGGCTAAAGTATGGGCGGCCTTTACTGCAAAAAATACAACAGTTTATTGTTTGACCAACCAGGATATCAAATGAATACACATAGGTTAAATTTACTGTCCAAAACAAAAAGTAAACTTAAAGGCATAGCTTTTTTTTTCTTTTTCATTTTTTTTTTCTTTTTTATCTTATTTATCTATTTATTTATTTATTTTCATTTTATTATTTGGGGGGGGGGGCTAAAAAGGCTTACATTTTGCCAAGCCAGGCTATACATTTCGTGATACTCAATGCCTCCCACACAAAATGGTGGTCAGTGATTGTAAACAAAAGAAAGGTCTGCCGCTAACCATTAAGCTGGGTTATTTAAATCGGCCAGTCGTTTTAAACAAACGACTGGCATTTATTTGCATTTGCTCGACATGACGTGGGCGACCATTTTGGATTCCCTCGTTGCTAAACAGTGACATTGAGAACTTTGATTTTTTGCGGATATTTTGCCAGCTCCTTTTACTATGAGGCATACAATCAACCCATCATCAAAATATGAGCTTGGGGTATCTTGTTATTTGTGGGAAATAAAGTGTAACATGCACTCGAGTAAAAAAAGGAAACTGGGCCTCGTCACTTCAACCATGGAAACGATCGACTGTTCTTATATTCAACCATTTAAGTTGGACTTCGTCTTCTGCAAATGGATTGCTTTCTCAGACACGACCATGTCACAAAATGTTGACGCTTTACATATTTTTTTAGCGATTTCAATTAAAAGGGAGCTAGTCCTAAATCGGTCACCAGTCCTTTGCCGATGCACGTAGAAAGTAGACTTCCCAAGAAGACATCCCGAACTCCTTACGCTCCTAACAAGTCCAAAGAGTGCCCTATATACTAAACAGAAAGAACACCATGCGCAGTGTATAAAATATAAGCCCACAACTTTGTATGTAAATCACAAACTTGAAGGTCGTGGCTTTT